>JBBPBX010091596.1:0-13904 GCA_038048925.1 Garcialebias charrua
AATGGTCAAATCATGACAATAATTAAGCCACGCCCCCTCACAACAGGAAGTGTACAGTTGTACATTGAACGTCCCGATCGGACACCTGTTACCTAATCAGCGTGACGGTTTGTCCAGTGACCAAAGACATGTTGCTGTAACAAGCTTTCCAACACTGACCGTTTTGGGTGGAGCATGTGGGCGTGGCGATGTGGCGAATCAGACGTAACGCCGTCACAAACGAAACACTAATAGCACCTACACGAAAACTGTCTAATACATCAAACCTTCAGTGATTGACCCACATCCGGTCCCCTGCAATACTGAATGGTCAAATCATGACATTAATTAAGCCACGCCCCCTCACAACAGGAAGTGTACAGTTGTACATTGAACGTCCCGATCGGACACCTGTTACCTAATCAGCGTGACGGTCTGTCCAGTGACCAAAGACATGTTGCTGTAACAAGCTTTCCAACACTGACCGTTTTGGGTGGAGCATGTGGGCGTGGCGATGTGGCGAATCAGACGTAACGCCGTCACAATACGTTTGGCCTTTTGGGAGCTTTATCATATCCCAAAACTCACCAAATTTGGCAGACTCGTCAGGACTGGTGAAAAATTACATATTTTGGGGGCGTGGCCAAAATTGCAAAAGAAACGGCTCAAGAGCGCCACCTAGAATATTTCAAACTACCCTCCGCATTGGCCTTAGTTTCACGTAGGATCATGAAATTTGGTACACTTGTCCAATTCACCAAGACGCACAGAAAACCCTCTGGCGTCAACGTAATACGATAAATGGGAAGGCGGCCATTTTGGAATGTGGACCAAATTGGGTGCACGCATTGGGTGCCCAATGGGTACGGGAAAGGCACGAGAGTGTTTCAGGGTGAACTAGCTCGACTTCCCGCGGGCGCCACAAGAAGGGCGGAGCGGCGCTAAGGCATTCACACGTGCATTTTCGCAGGAAATGCAAATTTTCTAGTTATAGTTACTATCTTCCGTCCGTACGTTTTTTGGCACGCTACTCCTCCTAGAGTATTTGTGCCATTTCAACGATTCATATATCAAAATGTTCAGCTCGTTCAGGACAATCCAGCTATGACTTTTGGTAATGCTGCAAGTTGCGCTTTTTGAAATATTAAGCCTTTTCGGCCATTTTTTTCCCATTGAAAATGAATGGAGCTAAAATGAAATGGTCTTTTGGGGGCTTTATCATACCCTAAAACTCACCAAATTTGGCAGACTCATCACTCAGACATGCAGGAGTAACAAATGATCAAAACCTCGCATTTTCATATATGCTGAAGGGGCGTGGCCTGGCCTCAAAGTTAGGCATCTCGCCATGAAAAACGAAACACTAATAGCACCTACACGAAAACCGTCTAATACATCAAACCTTCAGTGATTGACCCACAACCACTCCCCTGCAATACTGAATGGTCAAATCATGACATTAATTAAGCCACGCCCCCTCACAACAGGAAGTGTACAGTTATACATTGAACGTCCCGATCGGACACCTGTTACCTAATCAGCGGGACGGTCTGTCCAGTGACCGAAGACATGTTGCTGTAACAAGCTTTCCAACACTGACCGTTTTGGGTGGAGCATGTGGGCGTGGCGATGTGGCGAATCAGCCGTCACGCCGTCACAAACGAAACACTAATAGCACCTACACGAAAACAGTCTAATACATCAAACCTTCAGTGATTGACCCACATCCGGTCCCCTGCAATACTGAATGGTCAAATCATGACAATAATTAAGCCACGCCCCCTCACAACAGGAAGTGTACAGTTGTACATTGAACATCCCGATCGGACACCTGTTACCTAATCAGCGTGACGGTCTGTCCAGTGACCGAAGACATGTTGCTGTAACAAGCTTTCCACGACTGGTTGTTTTGGGTGGAGCATGTGGGCGTGGCGATGTGGCGAATCAGACGTAACGCCGTCACAATACGTTTGGCCTTTTGGGAGCTTTATCATATCCCAAAACTCACCAAATTTGGCAGACTCGTCAGGACTGGTGAAAAATTACATATTTTGGGGGCGTGGCCAAAATTGCAACAGAAAGGGCTCAAGAGCGCCACCTAGAAAATTTCAAACTACCCTCCGCATTGGCCTTAGTTTCACGTAGGATCATGAAATTTGGTACACTTGTCCAATTCACCAAGACGCACAGAAAACCCTCTGGCGTCAACGTTGTACGATAAATGGGAAGGCGGCCATTTTGGAATGTGGACCAAATTGAGTGCACGCACTGGGTGCCGAACGGGTACGGGAAAGGCACGAGAGTGTTTCGGGGTGGACCAGCTCGACTTCCCGCGGTCGCCGCGAGAAGGGCGGAGCGGCGCTAAGGCATTCACACGTGCATTTTCGCAGGAAATGCGGTTTTTCTAGTTGTGTGAATGCCAACAAGGCATTCACACTATAGAGATTGTGTTTATATTTATTGTGTGAATGCCAACAAGGCATTCACACTATAGAGATTGTGTTTATATTTATTATTATTATTCTTATATGTTACTATCTTCCGTCCGTACGTTTTTTGGCGTCCTACTCCTCCTACAGTTTTCGTGCCATTTCAACATATCATATATCAAAATGTTCAGCTCGTTCAGGACAATCCAGCTATGAGTTTTGGTAATGGTGCAACTTTAGCTTTTTGAGATATTTAGCCTTTTCGGCCATTTTTTTCCCATTGAAAATGAATGGAGCTAAAATGAAATGGCCTTTTGGGGGCTTTATCGTATCCTAAAACTCACCAAATTTGGCAGACTCATCATTCAGACATGGGGGAGTAAAAATTTATCAAAACCTCACATTTTCATATATGCTGAAGGGGCGTGGCCTGGCCTCAAAATTAGGCATCTCGCCATGAAAAACGAAACACTAATAGCACCTACACGAAAACCGTCTAATACATCAAACCTTCAGTGATTGACCCACAACCGGTCCCTTACAATACTGAATGGTCAAATCATGACATTAATTAAGCCACGCCCCCTCACAACAGGAAGTGTACAGTTATACATTGAACGTCCCGATCGGACACCTGTTACCTAATCAGCGGGACGGTCTGTCCAGTGACCAAAGACATGTTGCTGTAACAAGCTTTCCAACACTGACCGTTTTGGGTGGAGCATGTGGGCGTGGCGATGTGGCGAATCAGCCGTCACGCCGTCACAAACGAAACACTAATAGCACCTACACGAAAACAGTCTAATACATCAAACCTTCAGTGATTGACCCACATCCGGTCCCCTGCAATACTGAATGGTCAAATCATGACAATAATTAAGCCACGCCCCCTCACAACAGGAAGTGTACAGTTGTACATTGAACATCCCGATCGGACACCTGTTACCTAATCAGCGTGACGGTCTGTCCAGTGACCGAAGACATGTTGCTGTAACAAGCTTTCCACGACTGGTTGTTTTGGGTGGAGCATGTGGGCGTGGCGATGTGGCGAATCAGACGTAACGCCGTCACAATACGTTTGGCCTTTTGGGAGCTTTATCATATCCCAAAACTCACCAAATTTGGCAGACTCGTCAGGACTGGTGAACGATTACATATTTTGGGGGCGTGGCCAAAATTGCAACAGAAAGGGCTCAAGAGCGCCACCTAGAATATTTCAAACTACCCTCCGCATTGGCCTTAGTTTCACGTAGGATCATGAAATTTGGTACACTTGTCCAATTCACCAAGACGCACAGAAAACCCACTGGCGTCAACGTTGTACGATAAATGGGAAGGCGGCCATTTTGGAATGTGGACCAAATTGGGTGCGTGCATTGGGTGCCGAACGGGTACGGGAAAGGCACGAGAGTGTTTCGGGGTGGACCAGCTCGACTTCCCGCGGTCGCCGCGAGAAGGGCGGAGCGGCGCTAAGGCATTCACACGTGCATTTTCGCAGGAAATGCGGTTTTTCTAGTTATTATTATTCCAGTTACTATCCTGATTCCGTACGTTTTTTGGCACGCTACTCCTCCTACAGTTTTTGTGCTATTTCAACAATTCATATATCAAAATGTTCAGCTCATTTAGGACACTCCGGCTATGACTTTTGGTATTGGTGCAACTTTAGCTTTTTGAATTATTTAGCCTTTTCGGCCATTTTCTTCCCCATTGAAAATGAATGGAGCTAATTTTTCATCCTTGATATCTTTGGAACTCTTTAGAATATTTCACTACTCCTTTCACATTTTGGACCAGCTTAGCTTCCTTCAGCTACCTTGTACATTTTTTAAAAAATATTTCAGCTACTTTCAGCTAATTTCAGCTGTTTTTTCAACTGCTTTGCACTCTTTTCAGCTTTATGCAGCTTACTTCAACATTTTTGTACTTCTACTGACTTATTTCTGCTAATTTCAGATCATTATGCTCCTTTCAGATAATTTTTGAAAGATTGGGATATTTTAGCTATTTTAGCTACTATTTAGCTGTTTTATGATAATTTCAGCTTTTTCAGCTATTTCAACAATTTTTTTTAATCAATCCAACTTTTTTCAGCCTAATTCAGCAAAACCATGCTCTACCAACTTCCTTCTGGTAATTTAAGATTGTTTCTGCTTGTTTTAGCTGTTGTTCAGCTGTTTTTGGCCAATTTCAGCTTTATTCAGATATTTTCAACTTTATTTTGCTTATTTCTACTTATTTCAGATTTTTTTCAATTTCAGATTGTTTCAGATACTTCATCTTCTGCTGCTTTGTGCTTATTTCTGCTAGTTTCAGCTTCTTCTGCTATTTTAGCTACTATTAAGCTGTTTTTATGCTAATTTAGGCTTGTTTCAACACATTCCACATTATTTGAACTCATTTCAACTTTTTCCAGCCAAATTCTGCAAAAATGTACTCTCTCTACTAATTTCTAAGACATTTAAGCTTCTTTCTGCTATTTCAGATAATATTCAGCTGTTTTTGCTATCTTAAGCTTTTTTCAGATAATTTCAACTTTATTTTGCTTATTTCTGCTTAGTTCAGATTTTTTCAGATTTCAGATTGTTTCAGATATTTCAGATTATTCACAATTATGCTATTTCTAATTACTTCAGATAATTGATGCTTATTTCTGCTACTTTAGATAATATTCAGCTGTTTATGCTATCTTAAGCTTTTTTCAGATAATTTCCACTTTTTTTGCTTATTTCAGATTATTTCAGATTTCAGATTGTTTAAGATGTTTCAGATTATTCCCAATTAGGCTCTTACTAATTCCTTCTTCTGATTTAAGATTATTTCTGATATATTAGATAATATTTAGCTGTTTTTGTTCAATTTCAGCTGATGGCCGCCAACACAACATTCAAATGGCTTTAACTCAGCCATCTTTATACATAGAGAGCTGAAATTTGGTGAGGTTGTAGCTAAGGACATCCTCTATCATGTATTGAATCCAAATCAAAAATCCAAGATGGCCGACAATGCAAAAAACTAAAAATACCATAAAATGGTCAATTTTAGTGATATTGAGCTGAAACTTGGTGTAGTGATAGCTGAGAATGTTTCCTATCAAATGCTATATCAAAATCAAAAATCCAAGATGGCCGCCAACGCTACTTTCAAATGGCTTTAACTCAGCCATCATTATACATAGAGAGCCGAAATTTGGTGAGGTTGTAGCTGAGGACATTATCTATCATGTATAGAATCCAAAAAAAAAATCCAAGATGGCCGACAATGCAAAAATTAAAAATACTATAAAATGGTCAATTTTAGTGATATTGAGCTGAAACTTGGTGTAGTGATAGCTGAGAGTGTTTCCTATCAACTGCTATATCAAAATCAAAAATCCAAGATGGCCGCCAACGCTACTTTCAAATGGCTTTAACTCAGCCATCATTATACATAGAGAGCCGAAATTTGGTGAGGTTGTAGCTGAGGACAGTATCTATCATGTACGGAATCCAAATCAAAAATCCAAGATGGCCGACAAAGTAAAACATTAAAAAACTGTAAAAATCCAAGATGGCCGCCAACGCTACATTCAAATGGCTTTAACTCAGCCATCTTTATTCATAGAGAGCTGAAATTTGGTGAGGTTGTAGCTGAGGGAATCCTCTATCATGTACGGAATCCAAATCAAAAATCCAAGATGGCCGACAAAGCAAAA
The DNA here is from genome assembly GCA_038048925.1 of Garcialebias charrua. Classification (NCBI taxonomy): domain Eukaryota; kingdom Metazoa; phylum Chordata; class Actinopteri; order Cyprinodontiformes; family Rivulidae; genus Garcialebias; species Garcialebias charrua. The sequence goes on from JBBPBX010091596.1 coordinate 6,103, forward strand.
CATTAAAAATACTGTAAAATCCAAGATGGCCACCAACGCTACTTTCAAATGGCTTTAAATCAGCCATATTTATTCATAGAGAGCCGAAATTTGGTGAGGTTGTAGCTATGGACATTCTTTATCATGCATTAGGTGAAACGGCCATTTTGATTGAATATGCAAATTAGGTGAAGTGGCCATTTTGGTTCAATATACAAGGCAGTTAATTGCCTTGCGAAGTAAGTCAATGCATGTATTGTTACCATTTTGGTTCTACAATTTAAGTAGACAAGTTAGCCATTTTGATTTAATAAGCACATTAGGTAAAGCGGCCATTTTGATTGAACATGCAAGTTGGGTGAAGCGGCCATTTTGGCATTCACACATGCATTTTCTCAGGAAATGCAATCTAGTTATAGTTACTATCTTCCGTCCGTACGTTTTTTGGCACGCTACTCCTCCTAGAGTATTTGTGCCATTTCAACGATTCATATATCAAAATGTTCAGCTCGTTCAGGACAATCCAGCTATGACTTTTGGTAATGCTGCAAGTTGCGCTTTTTGAAATATTAAGCCTTTTCGGCCATTTTTTTCCCATTGAAAATGAATGGAGCTAAAATGAAATGGTCTTTTGGGGGCTTTATCATACCCTAAAACTCACCAAATTTGGCAGACTCATCACTCAGACATGCAGGAGTAACAAATGATCAAAACCTCGCATTTTCATATATGCTGAAGGGGCGTGGCCTGGCCTCAAAGTTAGGCATCTCGCCATGAAAAACGAAACACTAATAGCACCTACACGAAAACCGTCTAATACATCAAACCTTCAGTGATTGACCCACAACCACTCCCCTGCAATACTGAATGGTCAAATCATGACATTAATTAAGCCACGCCCCCTCACAACAGGAAGTGTACAGTTATACATTGAACGTCCCGATCGGACACCTGTTACCTAATCAGCGGGACGGTCTGTCCAGTGACCGAAGACATGTTGCTGTAACAAGCTTTCCAACACTGACCGTTTTGGGTGGAGCATGTGGGCGTGGCGATGTGGCGAATCAGCCGTCACGCCGTCACAAACGAAACACTAATAGCACCTACACGAAAACAGTCTAATACATCAAACCTTCAGTGATTGACCCACATCCGGTCCCCTGCAATACTGAATGGTCAAATCATGACAATAATTAAGCCACGCCCCCTCACAACAGGAAGTGTACAGTTGTACATTGAACGTCCCGATCGGACACCTGTTACCTAATCAGCGTGACGGTCTGTCCAGTGACCGAAGACATGTTGCTGTAACAAGCTTTCCACGACTGGTTGTTTTGGGTGGAGCATGTGGGCGTGGCGATGTGGCGAATCAGACGTAACGCCGTCACAATACGTTTGGCCTTTTGGGAGCTTTATCATATCCCAAAACTCACCAAATTTGGCAGACTCGTCAGGACTGGTGAAAAATTACATATTTTGGGGGCGTGGCCAAAATTGCAACAGAAAGGGCTCAAGAGCGCCACCTAGAATATTTCAAACTACCCTCCGCATTGGCCTTAGTTTCACGTAGGATCATGAAATTTGGTACACTTGTCCAATTCACCAAGACGCACAGAAAACCCTCTGGCATCAACGTTGTACGATAAATGGGAAGGCGGCCATTTTGGAATGTGGACCAAATTGGGTGCGTGCATTGGGTGCCGAAAGGGTACGGGAAAGGCACGAGAGCGTTTCAGGGTGGACCAGCTGACTTCCCGCGGTCGCCGCGAGAAGGGCGGAGCGGCGCTAAGGCATTCACACGTGCATTTTCGCAGGAAATGCGGTTTTTCTAGTTATAGTTACTATCTTCCGTCCGTACGTTTTTTGGCACGCTACTCCTCCTAGAGTATTTGTGCCATTTCAACGATTCATATATCAAAATGTTCAGCTCGTTCAGGACAATCCAGCTATGACTTTTGGTAATGCTGCAAGTTGCGCTTTTTGAAATATTAAGCCTTTTCGGCCATTTTTTTCCCATTGAAAATGAATGGAGCTAAAATGAAATGGTCTTTTGGGGGCTTTATCATACCCTAAAACTCACCAAATTTGGCAGACTCATCACTCAGACATGCAGGAGTAACAAATGATCAAAACCTCGCATTTTCATATATGCTGAAGGGGCGTGGCCTGGCCTCAAAGTTAGGCATCTCGCCATGAAAAACGAAACACTAATAGCACCTACACGAAAACCGTCTAATACATCAAACCTTCAGTGATTGACCCACAACCACTCCCCTGCAATACTGAATGGTCAAATCATGACATTAATTAAGCCACGCCCCCTCACAACAGGAAGTGTACAGTTATACATTGAACGTCCCGATCGGACACCTGTTACCTAATCAGCGGGACGGTCTGTCCAGTGACCGAAGACATGTTGCTGTAACAAGCTTTCCAACACTGACCGTTTTGGGTGGAGCATGTGGGCGTGGCGATGTGGCGAATCAGACGTAACGCCGTCACAAACGAAACACTAATAGCACCTACACGAAAACCGTCTAATACATCAAACCTTCAGTGATTGACCCACATCCGGTCCCCTGCAATACTGAATGGTCAAATCATGACATTAATTAAGCCACGCCCCCTCACAACAGGAAGTGTACAGTTGTACATTGAACGTCCCGATCGGACACCTGTTACCTAATCAGCGTGACGGTCTGTCCAGTGACCAAAGACATGTTGCTATAACAAGCTTTCCAACACTGACCGTTTTGGGTGGAGCATGTGGGCGTGGCGATGTGGCGAATCAGACGTAACGCCGTCACAATACGTTTGGCATTTTGGGAGCTTTATCATATCCCAAAACTCACCAAATTTGGCAGACTCATCAGGACTGGTGAAAAATTACATATTTTGGGGGCGTGGCCAAAATTGCAAAAGAAACGGCTCAAGAGCGCCACCTAGAATATTTCAAACTACCCTCCGCATTGGCCTTAGTTTCACGTAGGATCATGAAATTTGGTACACTTGTCCAATTCACCAAGACGCACAGAAAACCCTCTGGCATCAACGTTGTACGATAAATGGGAAGGCGGCCATTTTGGAATGTGGACCAAATTGAGTGCACGCACTGGGTGCCGAACGGGTACGGGAAAGGCACGAGAGTGTTTCGGGGTGGACCAGCTCGACTTCCCGCGGTCGCCGCGAGAAGGGCGGAGCGGCGCTAAGGCATTCACACGTGCATTTTCGTAGGAAATGCGGTTTTTCTAGTTATTATTCTTATATGTTACTATCTTCCGTCCGTACGTTTTTTGGCACCCTACTCCTCCTACAGTTTTCGTGCCATTTCAACATATCATATATCAAAATGTTCAGCTCGTTCAGGACAATCCAGCAATGACTTTTGGTAATGGTGCAACTTTAGCTTTTTGAGATATTTAGCCTTTTCGGCCATTTTTTTCCCATTGAAAATGAATGGAGCTAAAATGAAATGGCCTTTTGGGGGCTTTATCGTATCCTAAAACTCACCAAATTTGGCAGACTCATCATTCAGACATGGGGGAGTAAATATTTATCAAAACCTCGCATTTTCATATATGCTGAAGGGGCGTGGCCTGGCCTCAAAGTTAGGTATCTCGCCATGAAAAACGAAACACTAATAGCACCTACAAGAAAACTGTCTAATACATCAAACCTTCAGTGATTGACCCACAACCGGTCCCCTACAATACTGAATGGTCAAATCATGACATTAATTAAGCCACGCCCCCTCACAACAGGAAGTGTACAGTTATACATTGAAGGTCCCGATCGGACACCTGTTACCTAATCAGCGGGACGGTCTGTCCAGTGACCGAAGACATGTTGCTGTAACAAGCTTTCCAACACTGACCGTTTTGGGTGGAGCATGTGGGCGTGGCGACGTGGCGAATCAGACGTAACGCCGTCACAAACGAAACACTAATAGCACCTACACGAAAACTGTCTAATACATCAAACCTTCAGTGATTGACCCACATCCGGTCCCCTGCAATACTGAATGGTCAAATCATGACATTAATTAAGCCACGCCCCCTCACAACAGGAAGTGTACAGTTGTACATTGAAGGTCCCGATCGGACACCTGTTACCTAATCAGCATGACGGTCTTTCCAGTGACCAAAGACATGTTGATGTAACAAGCTTTCCAACACTGACCGTTTTGGGTGGAGCATGTGGGCGTGGCGATGTGGCGAATCAGACGTAACGCCGTCACAATACGTTTGGCCTTTTGGGAGCTTTATCATATCCCAAAACTCACCAAATTTGGCAGACTCGTCAGGACTGGTGAAAAATTACATATTTTGGGGGCGTGGCCAAAATTGCAACAGAAACGGCTCAAGAGCGCCACCTAGAATATTTCAAACTACCCTCCGCATTGGCCTTAGTTTCACGTAGGATCATGAAATTTGGTACACTTGTCCAATTCACAAAGACGTACAGAAAACCCTCTGGCATCAACATTGTACGATAAATGGGAAGGCGGCCATTTTGGAATGTGGACCAAATTGGGTGCATACATTGGGTGCCGAACGGGTACGGGAAAAGCACGAGAGTGTTTCAGGGTGGACTAGCTCGACTTCCCGCGGTCGCCACGAGAAGGGCGGAGCGGCGCTAAGGCATTCACACGTGCATTTTCGTAGGAAATGCAAATTTTCTAGTTGTGTGAATGCCAACAAGGCATTCACACTATAGAGATTGTGTTTATATTTATCGTATGTTACTATCTTCCGTCCGTACGTTTTTTGGCACGCTACTCCTCCTAGAGTATTTGTGCCATTTCAACGATTCATATATCAAAATGTTCAGCTCGTTCAGGACAATCCAGCTATGACTTTTGGTAATGCTGCAAGTTGCGCTTTTTGAAATATTAAGCCTTTTCGGCCATTTTTTTCCCATTGAAAATGAATGGAGCTAAAATGAAATGGTCTTTTGGGGGCTTTATCATACCCTAAAACTCACCAAATTTGGCAGACTCATCACTCAGACATGCAGGAGTAACAAATGATCAAAACCTCGCATTTTCATATATGCTGAAGGGGCGTGGCCTGGCCTCAAAGTTAGGCATCTCGCCATGAAAAACGAAACACTAATAGCACCTACACGAAAACCGTCTAATACATCAAACCTTCAGTGATTGACCCACAACCACTCCCCTGCAATACTGAATGGTCAAATCATGACATTAATTAAGCCACGCCCCCTCACAACAGGAAGTGTACAGTTATACATTGAACGTCCCGATCGGACACCTGTTACCTAATCAGCGGGACGGTCTGTCCAGTGACCGAAGACATGTTGCTGTAACAAGCTTTCCAACACTGACCGTTTTGGGTGGAGCATGTGGGCGTGGCGATGTGGCGAATCAGCCGTCACGCCGTCACAAACGAAACACTAATAGCACCTACACGAAAACAGTCTAATACATCAAACCTTCAGTGATTGACCCACATCCGGTCCCCTGCAATACTGAATGGTCAAATCATGACAATAATTAAGCCACGCCCCCTCACAACAGGAAGTGTACAGTTGTACATTGAAGGTCCCGATCGGACACCTGTTACCTAATCAGCATGACGGTCTTTCCAGTGACCAAAGACATGTTGATGTAACAAGCTTTCCAACACTGACCGTTTTGGGTGGAGCATGTGGGCGTGGCGATGTGGCGAATCAGACGTAACGCCGTCACAATACGTTTGGCCTTTTGGGAGCTTTATCATATCCCAAAACTCACCAAATTTGGCAGACTCGTCAGGACTGGTGAAAAATTACATATTTTGGGGGCGTGGCCAAAATTGCAACAGAAAGGGCTCAAGAGCGCCACCTAGAAAATTTCAAACTACCCTCCGCATTGGCCTTAGTTTCACGTAGGATCATGAAATTTGGTACACTTGTCCAATTCACCAAGACGCACAGAAAACCCTCTGGCGTCAACGTTGTACGATAAATGGGAAGGCGGCCATTTTGGAATGTGGACCAAATTGGGTGCGCGCATTAGGTGCCGAACGGGTACGGGAAAGGCACGAGAGTGTTTCAGGGTGGACCAGCTGGACTTCCCGCGGTCGTCGCGAGAAGGGCGGAGCGGCGCTAAGGCATTCACACGTGCATTTTCGCAGGAAATGCGGTTTTTCTAGTTATAGTTACTATCTTCCGTCCGTACGTTTTTTGGCACGCTACTCCTCCTAGAGTATTTGTGCCATTTCAACGATTCATATATCAAAATGTTCAGCTCGTTCAGGACAATCCAGCTATGACTTTTGGTAATGCTGCAAGTTGCGCTTTTTGAAATATTAAGCCTTTTCGGCCATTTTTTTCCCATTGAAAATGAATGGAGCTAAAATGAAATGGTCTTTTGGGGGCTTTATCATACCCTAAAACTCACCAAATTTGGCAGACTCATCACTCAGACATGCAGGAGTAACAAATGATCAAAACCTCGCATTTTCATATATGCTGAAGGGGCGTGGCCTGGCCTCAAAGTTAGGCATCTCGCCATGAAAAACGAAACACTAATAGCACCTACACGAAAACCGTCTAATACATCAAACCTTCAGTGATTGACCCACAACCACTCCCCTGCAATACTGAATGGTCAAATCATGACATTAATTAAGCCACGCCCCCTCACAACAGGAAGTGTACAGTTATACATTGAACGTCCCGATCGGACACCTGTTACCTAATCAGCGGGACGGTCTGTCCAGTGACCGAAGACATGTTGCTGTAACAAGCTTTCCAACACTGACCGTTTTGGGTGGAGCATGTGGGCGTGGCGATGTGGCGAATCAGCCGTCACGCCGTCACAAACGAAACACTAATAGCACCTACACGAAAACAGTCTAATACATCAAACCTTCAGTGATTGACCCACATCCGGTCCCCTGCAATACTGAATGGTCAAATCATGACAATAATTAAGCCACGCCCCCTCACAACAGGAAGTGTACAGTTGTACATTGAACGTCCGGATTGGACACCTGTTACCTAATCAGCGTGACGGTCTGTCCAGTGACCAAAGACATAGTGTTGTAACAAGCTTTCCAACAATGACTGTTTTGGGTGGAGCATGTGGGCGTGGCGATGTGGCGAATCAGACGTAACGCCGTCACAATACGTTTGGCCTTTGGGGAGCTTTATCATATCCCAAAACTCACCAAATTTGGCAGACTCGTCAGGACTGGTGAAAAATTACATATTTTGGGGGCGTGGCCAAAATTGCAACAGAAACGGCTCAAGAGCGCCACCTAGAATATTTCAAACTAATTACATATTTTGGGGGCGTGGCCAAAATTGCAACAGAAAGGGCTCAAGAGCGCCACCTAGAATATTTCAAATTACCCTCCGCATTGGCCTTAGTTTCACGTAGGATCATGAAATTTGGTACACTTGTCCAATTCACCAAGACGCACAGAAAACCCTCTGGCGTCAACGTTGTACGATAAATGGGAAGGCGGCCATTTTGGAATGTGGACCAAATTGAGTGCACGCACTGGGTGCCGAACGGGTACGGGAAAGGCACGAGAGTGTTTCGGGGTGGACCAGCTCGACTTCCCGCGGTCGCCGCGAGAAGGGCGGAGCGGCGCTAAGGCATTCACACGTGCATTTTCGCAGGAAATGCGGTTTTTCTAGTTATTATTGTGTGAATGCCAACAAGGCATTCACACTATAGAGATTGTGTTTATATTTATTATTATTGTGTGAATGCCAACAAGGCATTCACACTATAGAGATTGTGTTTATATTTGTGTGAATGCCAACAAGGCATTCACACTATAGAGATTGTGTTTATATTTATTATTATT
>JBBPBX010091597.1:0-13904 GCA_038048925.1 Garcialebias charrua
CTAATAAAAACTATGAACTATGCAGACCTATATTTTTTATTGTGGAAAACAATAATTAAGTATAGAAATAAAGTTAAAGTGAGTAGCCTGTTTTACTCCTTTTACATGTTCCAATATTCACATATTTGCAAAAGAGATCACACGCGTAGTGAGGGGGGGTTCGAACGAACCGCCCACTTTGCCTATGAAGTCCCGTCTAGGGATTTTATGAGGGGCGGTTCGTTTAAAGGGAAAGTTGATCTGGATAATGCAACACGCCTGGTGGTTCACTGGAAATGCGTTGGGTTGCCACTCCAAACCTTAACTTGGGTTTGATTCTCACTTGGTTGAATTTTCTTTTACGTTTGTCTTTTATTGGATTTAAAAAAAAAAGGAGTTAATATGCCTGTGGTTAACACAACCCCCTTTTTTTTCCAATAAAAGAAACATAAAATAAATTCAACCAAGTGAGAATCGAACCAGAGTCTAGATAAGGTTTGGAGTGGCAACCTGACACATTTCCAGTGAACCACTGAGGCGTGTCTATCTTTCAAGGTCCACATTTCCTTAAAACGAACCGCCCCTCATTGAATCCTGGCTACGCCCATGGAGATTACAGGAAAACTGCTAAAACTAGTCCTTTTTGTCGTTTGTATAACAAGCAAAAAAATTACATTTTTGGTCAAAGTTTGAAAGAACCACTTCGGAAGAAGAGCCGCATGTGGCTCCAGAGCCGCAGGTTGCAGACCCCTGGACAACTAATTACCTGTAAACGAGTGGTTCAGGGCATAAACACAGCGCGGCCAGCTCCTCTACTGGCACAAATATCTATAAGAAAAATAACATCAGACGTACCATCTCGTGAGCTTTTAAATTTTTTTTAAGAGAACCGGAATGTAAGACTTGGCAGCAAAAGAAGACAGACCTGTGACAGCACAACCTCTACGCTGAATGAACTGAATGACTTCTTTGCTCGGTTTGAGGCAGGTAACAGCACACCTGCACAAAAACCCCCCCCCTCTCCTGATGGCCAGGTGCTGGCGCTGTCCTCAGACAGCGTAAGGCGATCATTCATCAAGATCAACGCCCGGAAAGCTTCTGGTCCTGACAACATACCTGGTCGTGTGCTGAAGGACTGTGCAGGGGAACTCGCAGCGGTCTTCACGGACATCTTTAACATCTCACTGAGCCAGGCCATCGTCCCCACCTGTTTCAAAGCCACCACCATCATCCCTGTCCCAAAGAAGGCAACGCCCGCATGCCTCAATGACTATCGCCCAGTAGCACTCACCCCCATCCTGATGAAGTGCTTTGAACGGCTAGTCATGAAAAGCATCACATCTGTCCTCCCTGCCTCCCTGGATCCCTTCCAATTTGCATACCGACCTAATCGCTCAACCGACGATGCCATCTCCTCTGCCCTCCACACAGCTCTCACACATCTGGACACGAAGGACTCTTATGTTAGAATGCTGTTCATCGACTTCAGCTCGGCATTCAACACCATCATCCCCCAACAGCTCATCCATAAACTGGACAGTCTGGGGCTGAACACCTCAATGTGTAACTGGCTGCTAGACTTCCTGACCGGGAGACCACAGACAGTACGGATCGGGAGTAACACATCTAGCACCATCACATTGAACACAGGGGCCCCACAAGGATGTGTGCTGAGCCCCCTTCTATTCACCCTGCTAACACACGACTGCACACCATCGTACAGCTCCAACCACTTCATCAAGTTTGCGGACGACACAACAGTGGTGGGTCTCATCAGCAACAACGATGAGACGGACTACAGGAACGAGGTGAGCCGCCTGGCCTTGTGGTGCGGACACAACAATCTCACTCTCAACGTGGAGAAGACAAAGGAGATTGTTGTGGACTTCAGGAAGAGGGATGCCCAACATGCCCCTCTGACCATCAACAGCACCGCAGTGGAGAGAGTGGACAGCACCAAGTTCCTGGGAGTGCACGTCTCAGAGGACCTGTCCTGGAGCAGGAACACTGCAGCACTGGCCAAGAAGGCTCACCAGCGCCTCTACTTTCTCCGCAAGCTGAAAAGGGCTGGAGCTCCAACCCCCATCATGTGCACCTTCTACAGGGGTGCCATAGAAAGTGTCCTGACCAGCTGCATCACGGTGTGGTTTGGTGCATGTACTGCATCCTGCCGCAAGAGCCTCCAGCGCATCGTGAGAGCAGCTGAGAAGATTGTCGGCACCTCCTTCCCCTCACTGCAGGACTTACACAGCAACCACCTCACTCGGAAAGCCCACTGCATGGCAGGTGATCCCACACACCCACTACACAGCTGCTTCAGCCTGTTGCCTTCAGGGAGGAGACTGAGGAGTCTCCAGGCTCGAACCAGCAGACTGAGTGACAGCTCTGTTCATCAGGCAGTCAGGATGCTAAACACTCTGCCTGCTCTGCTCTCCCTCCCACTTGTTCTGTCTTAACACAAAAAACGTTCACACATTACCACACAACACAAAGATTTTAACACTGGACTCTGTGTCATCAAAACGGGTTATTCACTCAACTCACGGTCATGTGCTCATTCAGTTTGCACTACTTCTCATATTTGCACTAATGTTTGTATAGATGGTGTAGTGGTTAGGGCGTTTGACTTGGGACCCGAAGGACGCGGGTTCGCGTCCCGGCCACTACACACCTTGGGGTGTCTATGAGTGCACACCTATTTCTCCAGCTCCCCGAGCGCCTTCTATGGCTGCTCACTGCACCACCTGGTAGGTGGTTGGGTTAAATGCAGAGACGAATTTCGTCTGTGTATGGGAAACATACGCAGATGACAAGATTAGACAATTATTATTATTATTACATTACGGTCTATAATAATAATAATAATAATGAATTCAATTTATAACGCACTTTTCATTAATGAAAATCTCAAAGTGCTACAAGGTGCAACAGAATTAAATGTCAATAAAACAAATAATAAAACAATTAAAATCAATAACAGTATCAGCTAAGATCAAAAGTAGAATCATGAGGAGGTAGAGTATGCTCGGTTGAAAAGAAAGGTCTTCAAGCCGCTCTTAAAGTCAACCACAGACTGTGGGGCTCTCAGACAGTCAGGAAGAGAGTTCCACAGGCGGGGGCAGCCACACTGAAAGCCCGGTCACCCATGGTCCTTAATTTGGTTCTCGGAATGTGAAGGAGATTACTGTTCTGTGACCGCAGCGAACGGGTGGATGAGTATGGAATAAGAATATCCTTCAGATAATCTGGTGAAGTTCCGTGTAAGCATTGATGTGTAATGAGAGCAGTTTTGTACTGAATTCTGTAGGCGACAGGAAGCCAATGAAGGTTATGGAGAATGGGCGTAATATGTTCAAATTTACGAACTCTCAACAAGATCCTTGCTGCACTGTTTTGAATATATTGAAGTTTCTGAAGGTTTTTGCCAGGGATTCCAATAAACAGGGAGTTGCAGTAGTCGAGCCTGGAGGAGACAAAAGCATGGACGAGCTTCTCAGCATCGGAAAAAGATAGGGATGGGCGAAGTCTGGAGATGTTTCGAAGATGGAAGAAGCAAGTTTTAAACAGATGCTTAATGTGATTTTCAAATGTAAGATTGGAGTCCATTTTTATTCCAAGATTAGTAACAGAGGTGGAGAGGGGGATGTCTTGTCCAGAAAAGGAAAGTGTTGTTATAGGAGATGTTTGTACCTGGTGAGGGGTGCCAATCAGTATGGCCTCAGTCTTGGAGCAGTTTAATTGAAGAAAGTTCTGATTCATCCATGCCCTAATTGCCTCCAGGCAGGCAGAGAGGGCAGTGAGTGAAGATGGAGATGACAAGGTGGAAGATGAGGATGCTCCAGTCCTGATGTAAAGCTGTGTATCGTCGGCATAACAGTGAAAAGAAATGTTGAACTGATTAATAATTTGACCTAAAGGCAGCATGTAAAGGGAAAACAGCAGGGGCCCCAGAACCGACCCCTGAGGGACACCACAGGAGACACAAACTGTCTGGGACGTGGCGTTGCCAAGACTAACACATTCCAGCCTGTTGGAGAGGAAAGATTTGAACCAGTCCAGGACGGTGTCGCAGAGACCGACCTCCACATGAAGACGGTGGAGGAGGATACTATGGTCCACAGTGTCGAAGGCTGCAGTAAGGTCAAGGAGGACAAGGATGGAGGGAGAGCCAGTGTCAGCAGCCAAGAGGACTATATCTATAGTCTATCTATAGTCATACTACTGTTTACATTTACATTACTGTTTATATTTACTCTATTTTTTATATCTACACTACTGCTGATATATATATATTATTTTTACTAGCCTTATTGCATATGCCACTTTACCTCTGTACAGTACCAATATCAACTACCTCATACATATACAGTGTACATTAACTTCATATGCTGCTTTGTCACTCTTTTACAAACGTCAATGCCAGAACCTTCATTTTATTTTATAGATATACTTTTTATACTTTTATACTACTATGCTAAAACTCAGGACAGTATTACACTTTTATTATCTCAGTTTATGCTTATGTTTATTAAATGTTTTAGTGTTTAAATGGTTACTGTTGCACCGAGGGACTGAGAGAAATGCAATTTCAATCCTGTGTATGTCCTGTACATATTGCAGTTTTGACAATAAAGTTGACTTTGATTTAGCTGCTCGGGCCTAATAAAATATTTTCAAAATAAATAAATAAATGTAGGATAGGATGGAAAATACAAAGTAAAGAATCTAAAAAAGCTAAGTCTGGTCCTCTGGACATTCAAAAAACAAAACAAAAGGAAGTCTTTCGGACGAAAGACGAAACATTTCTACAATTTTTTGCTTTGTTTTGTTTTGTTTTTTGAATGTCCAGAGGACCAGACTTAGCTTTTTTAGATTTTTCTACCTGGATTATTGAGCATGCATCAGGGTATAAAGTAAAGAACTTCCATTTGTCATATTGATGTCATTAAACTGCTCTTCATTATAATATCCATCCATCCATCCATCCATCTCTTCCGCTTATCAGTGGTCAGGTCGCGGGGGTAGCAGCCTAAGTAGGGAGGCCCAGACTTCCCTCTCCCCAGCCACTTGGGCCAGCTCCTCCGGGGGAATCCCAAGGCGTTCCCAGGCCAGCAGAGAAACATAGTCCCTCCAGCGTGTCCTGGGTCTTCCTCTGGGTCTCCTCCCGGTGGGACATGCCCAGAACACCTCACCAGGGAGGCGTCCAGGAGGCATCCTAACCAGATGCCCGAGCCACCTCAACTGGCTCCTCTCGATGTGGAGAAGCAGCGGCTCTACTCCGAGTCCCTCCCGGATGACTGAGCTTCTCACCCTATCTCTAAGGGAGAGTCCAGACACCCTGCGGAGAAAACTCATTTCAGCCGCTTGTATCCGAGATCTCGTTCTTTCGGTCACAACCCAAAGCTCATGACCATAGATGAGGGTAGGAACATAGATCGATCGGTAAATTGAGAGCTTTGCCTTTTGACTCGGCTCTCTCTTCACCACGACAGACCGGTACAACGCCTGCTTCACTGCATACGCTGCACCTATCCCCCTATCAATCTCATGCTCCAGTTTTCCCTCATTTGTGAACAAGACCCCGAGATACTTAAACTCCTCCACTTGGGGCAGGACCTCCTCCCCGACCCGGAGAGGGCATGCTACCCTTTTCCGGCTCAAGACCATGGCCTCGGATTTGGAGGAACTGATCCTCATCCCGGCCGCATCACACTCGGCTGCAAACCGCTCCAGCGAAAGCTGTAGATCACGAACTGATGAAGCCAATAGGACCACATCATCTGCAAAAAACAGAGAAGAGATTCTAAGGCCACCAAAACGGATCCTCTCAACACCTTGGCTGCGCCTAGAAATTCTGTCCATAAAAGTTATGAACAGAATCGGTGACAAAGGGCAACCTTGGCGGAGTCCAACTCTCACTGGAAACGAGCCTGACTTACTGCCGGCAATGCGGACCAAGCTCTGACACTGGTCATACAGGGACCTAACAGCCCATATCAAAGGGCCTGGTACCCCATACTCCCGGAGTACCCCCCACAGGGCCCCCGAGGGACGCGGTTGAATGTCTTCTCCAAGTCCACAAAGAACATGTAAACTGGTTGGGCAAAATCCCACGAACCCTCCAGGACCCTGCTGAGGGTGTAGAGCTGGTCCATTGTTGCCCGTCCCCCCACACATAGGCGGAGGGAGGCTACCCTCTCGTTCACAGGGGTGAACCCCAACGTACAGGCACCAAGATGGGGGGCAACAAGTATGTCCACTCCTGCTCGGTGCCTCTCATCAGGGGCAACTCCAGAGTGGAAGAGTGTCCAACCCCTCTCAAGGAAACTGGATCCAGAGCCAGAGCCATGCAATGAGGTGAGTCCGACTATTTCTAGCCGGAACCTCTCAACCTCACACACTAGCTCAGGCTCCTTCCACACCAAAGAGGTGACATTCCACGTCCCAATACTGTAGCCAGCTTCTGTAGCCGAGGATCAAACCGCCAGGGTCCCCTCCCTCGACCACCACCCATTCCACATTGCACCTGACCCCTTTGGCCCCTCCCTCGACCACCACCCATTCCACATTGCACCTGACCCCTTTGGCCCCTCCCACAGGTGGTGAGCCCATGGGAAGCGGGACCCACGTCTCCTCTTCGGGTTGTGCCCGGCCGGGCTCCATGGGTAAAAGCCCGGCCACCAGGCGCTCGCCAGCGTGCCCCACCTCCGGGCCTGGCTCCAGAGTGGGGCCCCGGTGACCCACGTCCAGGCGAGGGAACATTTAATCCATTTATTATACTCGTCATAAGGGGTCATTATAATATTCGCTATCTTTTATTACAGGAAAAAAATTTGTATCAATCACATCTTCAACATTATATATTTTAGGTTCTGAGTCTTCTTATGTTGTCATATTTTAATGTATTTGTTCATTTGACTGTATATTATGTCCATTTTGTGTGCGAGTTGTTTCAATGATTTTGATCTGTCATCCATGTTCTATTACAAATAAAATATTGACATTTGCCATCTCCACATCATTGCATTCAGTTTTTATTCACAAATTGTTTAGTGTCACAACTTCTTTAGAATCTGGTTTGTATTTGGTGTGAGTTGTCATGTGGCGTTTTAAATGGGTACTTTGATTGTAGCTTTTTCCACAGGTCTGACATGAGAAAGGCTTCTCACCTGTGTGAGTTCTCATGTGTAGGGTTAAACTAATTTTCTGAATAAAACTTTTTCCACAGGTCTGACATGAGAAAGGCTTCTCACCTGTGTGAGTACTCATGTGGTATTTTAAATGTTTTCTTTGACGATATCTTTTTCCACATGTCTCACATGAGAAAGGCTTCTCACCTGTGTGAGTTCTCATGTGTCTCATTAAATCACATTTCTGAATAAAACTTTTTCCACATGTCTCACATGAGAAAGGCTTCTCACCTGTGTGAGTACTCATGTGGTATTTTAAATGTTTTCTTTGACGATATCTTTTTCCACATGTCTCACATGAGAAAGGCTTCTCACCTTTGTGAGTTCTCAAGTGTATGATTAAACTACATTTTCTTTTAAAACCTTTTCCACAGGTCTGACATGAGAAAGGCTTCTCACCTGTGTGACTTCTCATGT
Source organism: Garcialebias charrua (assembly GCA_038048925.1). Lineage (NCBI taxonomy): Eukaryota > Metazoa > Chordata > Actinopteri > Cyprinodontiformes > Rivulidae > Garcialebias > Garcialebias charrua. The sequence continues at coordinate 7,587 of JBBPBX010091597.1, forward strand.
GAACTGTTAAATTTGATTTGTTACTGAATTTTTTTCCACAAGTCATACACAATAAAGGCGTTTTTTTGTCTATCTTTACGTTTGGACGGTCCACATTGTCACCATAACCTCCTGTTTGTAGATTTGTCTTGTTTAGTTTCGGCTCTTCATCTCTGCAGGATCCTGGCTCTACATTCCTGCTTCTTTCCTCATCTTGGTTCTCCACTTCAGGAGAGTTTTGTGGAAGGAGTTGGTCCCTGGAGTTTGGTTCCAGTTCCCACTGGTTTCTTTCATTAAAATCAGGAGTTACCATACAGGTTTCAGTCTCTGGCTCCACTTTTATCTCTAGAAATTCTGGTTCATTCTTGGGAGGTTCTGGTTCCTCCTGTTTCTCTTGATTGTGTGGAAAATTGGGATCCTCATAGTACTTCATCATCTGTGAAGATTCTGGTGCTTCATGGTCCTCTTTTATTTTTGGAGGTTTTGCTTCTTCTTGTTCCTCTTTCATCTGTGGAGGTTCTGGCTCTTCTTGGTCCAAACTGGAGTTCCTCTCCTGGTTACAGAGCTGCTGCTCAGTGAGAATCTTTTCCTCCTTCCAGATATGTTGTGGGAGTTCTGCAGACAGACAAAAGAAAAGTACTGATTATTGTGACTGTAAGAAATCATACTTCACTTTAATTATTTGATTAATTCAAAGAAGGTTTGAAAGTTGCAGCTTGAGGTGATCACAGCTTGGCAGGAACTGAGACCACACCTTTCCTAAAACCTTCTGGGATACTGTCCGTGTGTTCTGAGATTGGAAAAGTGAAGCTGAAAATTTGGTGGCTGAAAAAAGGAAAATAAAGGGTCATGTTTCTTGTTTTTATAACTGATGAATTATTATCAGTAATACAGTAAAGTTGAAGCAAAACAATTGTGTTTAACTGCATTGATCTTTATTTCTTTCTTTTTGTTTGTGTGGCAGAGCACATTTATTAAGCAAATGTTAGATTTCTACAAACTTTTAATATAATTTCAAAGGAAAAAAGTTTTAAGTGTTAATCTTGTTGTTAAAGTCCTTCTATGCATGCTCCCACTGCCATTTGGCAGTCAAAGGGTTTTTGGCACAACACCGGCCCACATTTCCGAGTTGTCAGCGGTGACACATAATAGATGCGACATATACGGCAAAGCAACATATTTATGGATTTTTCCACTTTATTAGACAAATATGGACTGATGTGACTTATAGGGCATAAGTGCATGGGGGAAAATACGGTAAATAATGTCACCGTAGTAAATAGGCGTTTCCTAGTATTCAGTTAGACAGGATCTATTTCTGAAAAAGAAACCCAGTTTAACTTTCAGTTTCTTTACTAGGTTTTCCATGTGGAGCTTAAAGGGGACCACAGATGCAAAATTCACTTTTTAATGTTTTTTTTACTCAACTTTGGGTATGTACTTCATAAAAAAACAGTCCTAGGGCCAAAAAAATGCACCCAGTGGTTTATTTACTCTAAGTATATTTATTTATCTTTGATAGAAACACTTCGTTTTCAAATCCTGCGGTTTGTGACGTCACAAACCGCAGCCACAACCCACCTCAAACCTGAGTCCAGCCCCTCACCTAGCAACCCCTGGTTAGGCTCAACCCACTTCAGTATAAAACATGGGCGTAGCCAGAATTTTATGAGGGGCGGTTTAAAGGAGAAGTTGACCAAGCTAAATCCACATGCCTGAATAGTTCAGTGGAAACAGCGTTGGGTTTCCATCCCAAACCTTATGGGTTCAATTCCCACATGGTACAATGTTTTTTTTTAAATTCATTCCAGATTAAAAAAAACACAAGAAAACTATTTACAAAACAACAAGAAATAAAACAATACAGTACATGAAATGAAAGGAAGCAGAAGAAGAAAATAATCTTATCTGCCCCTTCTCAAACTATTTTTTTCTTCAAACACTCGATTCAAACAGCTAATTTTACGTTTGTCTTTTATTGTATAAAAAAAGGAGTTAATATGCCTGTTAACACATTCTACTTTTTTTATCCAATAAAAGAGCATTTGAAAAAAAAAATAGTTTGAGAAGGGGCAGATAAGATTATTTTCTTCTTCTGCTTCCTTTCATTTCATGTATTGTTTTATTTCTTGTTGTTTTGTAAATAGTTTTCTTGTGTTTTTTTAATCTGGAATGAATAATAAAAAAAAAACGTTGTACCATGTGGGAATTGAACCCATAAGGTTTGGGACGGAAAACCAACGCAGTTTCCACTTACCTATTGAGCATGCATCAGGGTAGTTTCCACTTACCTATTGAGGCATGTTACTTATTACTACATGTTACTAACATGCTGCAACAACCTTCATCTCTTTAAAATGTAACAAGATAAACACCAAAAAATATATTTATTTATTTATTTTTATTCAAACTCATTGAATTCTTCATCCTCTGCGTCGCTGAAGAGTTCTGTCAACTCCTGAGCAGGTAACAGGTGCAGCGCTCAGAGCAGCTGCGTCCTCCTCCTCCGCGTCAGCTCCATCAAACATCCTGCCTTCCTGAACCCAGACAGATGGATTCTTTACTGACTGAGGTCCAAGCTTTATCCTTCCATCCATCCGTCCGTCCATCCATCCATCCGAGGACCTGCTGCACGTCACGTGCATCTGTCCTGTAGCTGTTGCTCTCTGTCCATCACGGTGCAGAGCTGCTTTGAAGCTTGGGTTAGGGTGAGCAGGAAAGGTTAACACTAACCCTTTTAAAAAAAGAGCTAATTTTAAAACAACAACAGTTTAGAGATACTGGCTCTTACAGAGGGCGGAGTTAATGTAAACAGATCTTTGAAGGGCGTGGCCATGACAGCTCATTATCATAAACCAGTCGTTCAAAACGAAAGTTAAAAATGGCAGAATTAAAAAGGGTATAATTGATCATCTAAGAATTATTTTGTGTATTAAATTGAATGAACATTGTCTGGATAGCCCACAGACATACCATAAAAATTTTAAAAACCTATCTGTGGTCCCATTTAAAAAGAGATGTGAATCGACCAAGATACCCAAATATTTGTAGGAACCAACAAACTCAATAGGGTTTGTTTGTCAACAACTTAATTAATATATTCACCTTTATTGATCAGAACTCAATCAGTGAAGAGGAATCTGTTGTAGTAATACAGCACTCTCATGTCCGTTACTGGATTTAGGCCTCTTCACATCTCTCTGAAACTCTGAGTGTAAAGGGCGAGGCATAGCTCCGCGCTAGCGCGAGCGCGATGCCACGCGGTGCCACGCTTGAGCGAGCGCCGCGGCACAAGCCTTTGAACGTTCGCGCGAATGCGCCAAGCTCAAATTTTACGACCGCTCCTCGCCCTTCACGCGCGCGCGGTGTCTCACAATGAACGGCACAGAACCGTGTGTCTGGAATTGGGTTCTCATCGAACTGTTTTTAGTGAGACACAGACTGCAGATCCCGCTTGTAAAGCCAAATGGAAGTACCTCAGGGACAAATTTGTGCGTGCAATTAAAAAAAGGAAGGGCAGGAGTGGCGATGGGGCCAGTGGAGGTGTCCCAGCAATTTATCATACACTGTCCTGGCTGGACAGGTTCATCAAATGCAGAGACACAGAGACCAATGTGCCTGCAGTAAGTATTATTTTTTTAAGCTACTTAATAATTTAATTAGTTGGCCAAAACTCGTCACACTTCATAACAATACATATAATTGTATTATTAATCATAAATTTATTAATTCAGTTGTAAGAAAGAGCTTAATTGCTCTACATTGTGTCCATCATAGGACTTCAGCTGTGGTTCTGGTGATCTGCCTCCACCTGTACCTGCCTGGGGTGTCCCTTCACCAGCCTGTGTGCCATCACCAGGCTGGGGTGTGCCTTCACCTGCCAGCACCAGCTCAAACCTCTGGTCACCGTCTCCACCTACAGTTCAACCAGCTTGCTCCAGTCAGTTTCCTGCACCACCTTTCCCAAGGCAGTCATCTGCACCTGGCACCAGCACCCCCAATGCAGCCAAACAGGGAAGAAAGAGGCGGTGTGCAGATGCAGCTGACGATGTTATAATGAAGAGGCTGAGTGCCATTGATGCACGAAAAGATGATGAGGATTTTCAATTTGCTCTAACATTAGCTTACGTATTAAAAAGAATTCCCCCACAATACAAAAACCAAGCACGACTTCGCTTATACCAGAGTGCAATTAATCTGGAACAAGAATATGCAAATCCTGAGCCGTACACATTTGAGTGACTGTAAAAGGTTTTATGTACTGTTATCACTACGTGTTAAATACGCTGTGTATGTTAACGTAGATTAACAGCAAGCCAAACTCAATTCTCATGAGCCAGGAAGCTGAGCGTCTTGCTCCTTTATTACGCCTTTTACAAAGGTATGGTAGCTCGATGAAAGGTTGAGTGAAACTACAAACAAAAAACAGAAACAGCTACATTAGCGTGACCATTACATTGGGACATGGCTAATTACTGGAATAAACACACTCAGAAAACGATCTCAAAATAAACTAGTAAAAACATATAACACCAAACAGATCACAGATTGAACTTACAGCCATTGCTTTCGGAGGTGAAAGAAAAGATTGATGACTCAGGAGGTGAAATTTATACATTAACAGACAGGATTTCTCTCTGCAAAAACGTTTTCCCAACTTCTGTTGCTAGGGAAGATTAACTGCCGTTGTTAGGGAACATTCTAACTGCTGTTGCTACCCACAATGCACTGCCATCTCAAAATTCTCCTTCAAAACAAAATACAGATAGATCAACACTGTGGAAGTTCTTTTTTCTTATTTTTCAAACTAAATTATTAAGAAATGTCCAACTTCCAGCCTTGGGCAGAACACTCCCCGCCTGGCGTCACTGATGCCACTACTTTTTATCAGTCACGTCAGTTTCTAAGAGCATAACAACATCTGAGATGGGACGCAAATAAGTCTTAGAGATGCCTTGAGATGATGTCTTCACTTCCACCTTTCTGACTTTTCCGTAACTGCTTGGAAAGTGGTTGTGATGATGGCCATTGTTTATTCGTTTCTGTGTGCTTGATGTTGTTTCACAACACCATGTCGCCTGGCTGAAGGTTGCGTTGCGATCTATGCCACTTGCGTCTTGATTGGAGGGTGTTGAGATATTCCTCCCTCCAGCGTCTCCAAAATTCCTTGGCGAGGACCTGCACTTGCTTCCACTGGCTTTTGAGCATGTCTTTTCCACTATCTTTAGGAACGTCTCATCCTCAAAAGACAGAGCACGCTGGTTGTCTTTCTCTGTGCGCTCGAAAACTTTCTCTCTGAGATTTTCTTCTGCTGCATGAAGTTTTGAGCTGTGTTTAACGGAGTTATTCTTGTGCTCCCCGCCGTAGCATAGTTTTTCTTTGAGGCTGATGCTGTTAGGACAAGGAGTGAAGAGAGATGGACGTCCGTTGGAGAGAATGTGCGTTTTGTAGACGTTGACAGTTGGCTTATGAGCGTTGAGGCATACTTCCCCCACAATTACCCAACCCAGATCCAGGCACTGGGCAAAGGGAGCACTAGGGGGTCCATTTACTTGTCTTCGTGCTTTGTGGACTTGTATGATGTCTCTGCCCAGTAAAACTGCTATCTCAGCATCTGGATCATACTTTGGTATAAGAGGAGCGAGATGTTTCAAATGAGCGTGGGCCAACCCAGATCCAGGCACTGGGCAAAGGGAGCACTAGGGGGTCCATTTACTTGTCTTCGTGCTTTGTGGACTTGTATGATGTCTCTGCCCAGTAAAACTGCTATCTCAGCATCTGGATCATACTTTGGTATAAGAGGAGCGAGATGTTTCAAATGAGCGTGGGCCAGAGCGACTTCAGGCGTAGGTATTTCATTTCTATTAAACACTATCTCGTCGCATTCAATGAGAGGAGGGAGGTCTAGACATGGACCTCCACCTACTGGCTCTATTTGGAACCCGACTGCTTTCCTGCCACACATTTCAGTTAAACCAGCACACGTTCTCATGTTGTATGTCAGATGCTTTCCCTTGATGCCAAATAGCTCAAAGAATTCGGGACGAGCCAGTGAGCAATTGCTTTGATCGTCAAGGATCACATACATCTTGACAGAGCGTTCTGGTTGGCCTTTAGGGAAAACTCGAACTAGGCATACCTTAGAGCAAGAACGTGGGGGACAGCCTTCACCGCAGATTTCAGTGCATCGTGACGTTACCTCAGGTGGCGTGTTGTCTTGGAGCTGAAGCTCTGGTTCGGGCGTGTTTTCTGGCTGGAGTTGTTGAACCTCATCAGGGTGCATGGCAGAGCAATGTCTTTCACTCTGGCACTCCTCACAACTGATTTTCACATCACAGT
>JBBPBX010091598.1:1831-13904 GCA_038048925.1 Garcialebias charrua
ATATATACAGGGAACCCTCGACTTACATCGCCCTTGACCTACGGCAATTCGGACTTACGAACGCGCTCCGAACGGCCATGTGCTCTGATTTTCGACTTACAGACGAAATCCGGGCTTAAGAACGGCCATGTGCTTGGTTATGTGCTCTGAGTTTCGACTTACAGACGAAATCTGGACTTAAGAACAGCCATGTGCTCGGCCATGTGCTCTGAGTTTCGACTTACAGACGAAATCCGGGCTTAAGAACAGCCATGTGCTCGGCCATGTGCTCTGAGTTTCGACTTACCGACGAAATCTGGACTTAAGAACGGCCATGTGCTCGGCCATGTGCTCTGAGTTTCGACTTTTAGACGAAATCCGGACTTAAGAACGGCCATGTGCTCAGCCATGTGCTCTGAGTTTCGACTTACAGACGAAATCCGGACTTAAGAACGGCCCTGTGCTCGGCCATGTGCTCTGAGTTTTGACTTACAGACGAAATCCGGACCTAAGAACAGCCATGTGCTCGGCCATGTGCTCTGAGTTTCGACTTACAGACGAAATCCGGACTTACGAACGACACGTGTTCTGAGCTCCGACTTACGTTTACGAACAGTCCGTAGGTCCGGAACTCGTTCTTAAGTCAAGGGTTCCCTGTATGTGTATATATATTTTTTTTTTCTCCCCATCCCTCACCACGCACCTCCGCCCTCTTCATCTCAAATTAATACATGTAGGGATTTTGAGACTTGGGTGTGCTGCAACGTTTTTACACCTCTATTGTTCAGAACCACCTGGGACTCAATTTTATTATACACCTTAGACATTCACTCATAAACATCCTCATAAAAGTCACATATAGGGAATGGCAGACATTCTGGGGGTAGGCCGTTGGGGGTTGTCCTAGGATATGGGGGGGTTCGGGGCCCGGGGGTTCGTCGTGGGCGGGGCTGGCATTGCGCTCTCCCTGGGGCTGCTTGGGCTCGGGTGTCCTGTCGGCAGGGCGGGGGTTAGGCCGGATCTTGGATGTCGGCTGCTCTCCGCCCCAGAATGAATGGGCCTACCTCCTGGGTTTGGGTATGGGCTGCCCCACTGCACACCTGTAGAAAGAGGTGAGGACTGGGCTACTCAGACCAGCTCGTCTCAGCCGTCTGAGGAAGTAGAGTCTCTGATGACCTTTCTTGATCAGGCTGGTGGTGTTGTTGCTCCAGCTGAGATTATCATTCAAGTGTACCCCCAAGTACTTGTAGCTGGAGACCACTTCCACCACTGATCCACCTATGTTCAGTGGGGTGTGTGTTTGTTTGTTCCTTCTGAAGTCCACAATCATCTCCTTTGTCTTCTTCACATTCATGTGAAGGTTATTCTCTTTGCACCAGCTCTCCAGATGTTCCACCTCCTGCCTGTAGCTGGACTCATCATTGTTTGTGATGCATCCCACCACCGCTGTATCATCTGCAAACTTTACAATATGACAGCCTGGATGGGTGGCTGCACAATCATATGTGAGCAGAGTGAACAGAAGGGGGCTCAACACACATCCTTGAGGAGAGCCAGTGCTGAGGGCAATGGTGGAGGAGGAGAAGTTGTGGATCCTCACTGACTGTGGTCTGTTTGTTAAAAAGTCTAGTACCCAGTTACAAACGGAGGGGCTTAGTCCAAGTGTGGATAGTTTGTCCATCAGAGTTTGGGGGATCATGGTGTTGAAGGCAGATGTGAAGTCCACAAAGAGCATACGGACATAGGAGTCCTTCTGATCCAGGTGGATGAGAGCAGTGTGGACCACAGACAAGATGGCGTCCTCTGTTAATCGGTTCTCACGGTAAGCATACTGATTAAGGTCCTCGTTGATGTTGACGGTTGTCTTGATGTGGGTCATGACCAGTTTTTCGAAGCATTTTGCAACTATCGGGGTGAGGGCTACCGGCCAATAGTCGTTCAGACCAGTCACTGTGGAGCTTTTTGGGACTGGGATGATGGTGGCGGTCTTCAGGCAAGTGGGGACTGTTTCCAGAGTAAGTGAGGTGTTGAAGATGTCAGCCAGCACCTCACAGAGCTGGTCCGCACATTCCTTCAGAACTTTCCCGGGGATGTTGTCCGGTCCAGTTGCTTTATGAGGGTTGATCCTTCTGAGACTACTCCTCACTTCTGTTGTGGTCACGCTGAGATGCTCTTCCTCTGGTGATGAGGTGAGTCTGGTGCTGGGTGGTCTATTTGGGTCTTCAAACCGTGCATAAAACTTGTTGAGGGCATCAGGCAGAGATGGGTCTTTGGGGCACTGTTTGCTCCTGCTTTTATAATCAGTTATGCATTTGATGCCCTTCCACATGCTCCGTGGGTCTTGTGAGGTGAACTGTCCCTCGATCCTCTGTGCATATGTGGCCTTTGCCCTCTTAATGCCAGCAACCAGCTCTTTCCTGGTCTTTCTCAGCTCCTCTGAGTCTCCAGACTTGAAGGCAGTGTTCCTGGCTGCCAGCAGGGTGCGAACCTCTTTGTTTAACCAGGGGTTTGTGTTGGGGTAAGATTTTAACATATTTTTTTATGGATACATTTTCAGAGCATGTGCTAATATAACCCAGAACTGAGGATGCATAAAGTTCCAGATTCACTGAGCTTCCATCTGTAGCTGCCTCCCTGAAAACAGACCAGTCAGTTTTTTCAAAGCAGTCTCTCAGCATGGGGGTGCTGTCCTGGAGCCAAAATTTTACTTCCTTTTGTTCTGGTTTACAACGTCTTAGTGGGGGGAGTTGTGCTAGGACCATGAGGAGTGATAAATGATCAGAACTCTCGAGCGGTGGGCGTGGCTTCGCTGTGTACGCGCCTCTCACATTTGTGTAGACGTGATCGAGGGTGTTACTTCCTCGTGTTGCTATGGATACGTGTTGATTGAAGGTTGGGAGAGAGTCCTTTAAATTCACGTGGTTGAAGTCACCTAAAACAATGCAGAGCCCCTCTGGGTATTTATACTGCAGCGAGCTAAGTAAGTCATGAATTTCTTCTAGGGCGACATTAGCAATAGGGCGGCCGTGGCGTAGTTGTAATGGCAGTCGTCCCCCGATCGGAAGGTTGGCGGTTCGAATCCTGGTTCCCCACATCATGTGTTGTTGTGTCCTTGGGCAAGACACTTAACCTAGAGTTGCTCCCGGTAGGACTGGAAAGCACCTTGCATGGTAGTCTGCCGCTACCGGTGTATGAATGTGTGTAGCATTCAATGTGTGTAGCGCTTTGAGATTTTCACTAATGAAAAGCGCGTTATAAATTGAATTCATTATTATTATTATTATTATTAGCATCTGGGGCGATGTAGATAACTGTGATAAGGATCACTGAATAGTCGCGGGGTAGATAATGGGGGCTACACTTCACCATGATCAGCTCCACAACAGCTGTGCAAAGGCTTCTAATAACAGCACAGTTTTTACACCAATCCGTACTCACGTACACACAGACACCGCCGCCTCGTGTTTTCCCTGTAGTCTCTGTGCAGCGATCCGCTCTGAAAAGGAGTCTGTTATCCAGTTCATACATAGCCTGGTGTTTCCTTAGAAATCCACGTTTCCGTGAGGCAAAGCAAGAGCACTTCTTCATTTCCTCCGACGTTGTCACTCTCAGACGAAGCAAATCCATTTTGTTGTCCAGCGAGCAGACGTTAGACAGAAAAAGAGCCGGCATCGGGGGTCTCCCGGTTTTAGCGTCCGCCTTCAGTCTCACCATAATCCCCGCCCGGCAGCCTCGCTTCTGACGCCGGGAGCACCGCTTCCTTTTCTTTTCGCCGGAACGTGAGCCAGAGCACCTCCGCTGCAGCTTCCAGGTGGAAGACTTCAAAAGCCGCATCCTGCCTAGCGTAGATTTGAGTTTGTTGCTGATTTCAGCTGTTCCTTGTGGCAAATCCGCTCCAATTCTCAACAGTTCAGTTCGGCTATAATTCACCCACATAAAACGTGCAGAGTCAGGTACAGAATCACTATTAAAACTACTAAAAGCTAGAGATGAACTGGGAGCCCATGAAGCTGCTGCCGGTCGGAGCGCGGCCATCTTGAATATCTTGATCTTGTGCTCGGACCCACACCGTCTGTCCTACCTCAAATGAAGTACTAGAGGCTGGTTGTTCCTCTTTATCCTTGAGGCCCCGCCCACTTTCCAACGTGTTGAATTTACGTTGGTTAAGTTCCTCAACGGGGGAAGGTCTTCCAGCTCGTTGCCTGTCATTCAAGGCTTGCCCTATTTCCACAGTTTTAGTGCTCCATTCTTTGGTATTAGCATTTTTAGCTATCCAATTTTTGGCCAAACCTATGGCTCTTTTGGCAACTCCGTTGGCTTGAGGTGGGTAGGGCAGTGAGTAAACACGCATCACCCCAAAAGTCTGACACCAGTGATCCACTTGTGCGTTGTGAAAGTGTGTCCCATTATAAGTTCTCAGTTCCTTTGGGACGCCCAACAATCCACAGACTTGTTCCAGCATGCTAACAACACTGTTGCCATTAGCTTTTCTTGCCGGTTTAACTACCACATACCCTGACATTGAGTCCACTAGCACTAGAAGGTATTTCTCTCCCTTCTTGCCAGTGACTCCCATGGGTCCAGCTACATCCATGCACACTGAGCCCCAAGGTATGATACTCTTGGTAGTTTGTCCATCCACTCGGTGCCCGCGCCATCCTGCATTGCATTGACCACATACCACACAGTCCTGCAGCACCTTGCAAATTTGCTTCATGGGAATCCAGAGCTCCTGACTCTCCAACTTGTTGTGTAGCCTGCATGACCTAGCCCTTCATGCATGCCCTGCACAACCTCCAACACGTACTCTTGTGGGACCCTCCGACCCTCGGGGGTTCTTTCCCACTTCTCGATCCCAACAAAAACGATTTTCCTTTGTTGTACATAACGATCCGCTTCTTCATTGCCCTGCCAGTAGTTTCCATCTTTATGCTACGTCCACACTGAACGCGTTTTGAGCGGCCAAAAAGCGCGAAACGTCTCAAGGTGGACGCATTGGACGAACTGGTGTTCAGACCAGAACGAGAAGCAGCAGCAGCGGTGGCGGCGGGGTGTGGGAGGAGTTAACATTTCAAACTTATCCGATATCTCGACTTCCTCACTGACACTCCGCCAGGCAAGGTCCTTTTTCTTTCTCCTTTCTTGAACTCATCCATACTTGAACACGAATTTGCGGGTCTTTTCTATGTCTCACAAACAATACGTCACACTTACGCAACATCCGTCCCCTCGTTACCGCGTCACATAGCTTACTCTCCCTGATTGGTTGTCAAGACGCGTTGAGCGGCAAAAGTTCAGATTTTTCAAGTTGAGCGGCGGCGACTGCCGCGGGTACCGCATGCACGGAAATGCTCTGCCGCCCATTCCGCGTCACTCAAAACAGACGTGACGCGACGCACGACCCTTAGAGACACGTCCCCCATTGACTTTGCATGTAAACCGGCCGCTCCTGCTGCTCAAAACGCGTTCGGTGTGAACGTAGCATTAGTGTGGGACTTTTGATGTTCCACCTCCAACTGTAGATTCAGCCTGATTTCAGCTATTTTCTTCCACAGCTCCTGGGTTCAGGGGGTATTGTCGCACTGGTGGATGTATTCCCCCTTCAATGAGGTGTACGATTTTTGGACCTAGGTCTCCGCAGTCGTTTTTTAAATGAATCTAGCCACGGAGGCCGACTCAATGATTTGCTTCAACTTCTCTTTCCCAGCCGGGGAGAAGTCGCTCTCATTCACTCTTTGTTCTGTTACTTTGGGGATATTTACAGGTTTATACCATTCTCCAGATTAATATTTTTCATGTGTGGGCCCTATTTTTACCAACCTTGACTTGAGCATGGTGGCAGGTCCCTCCCTGGGCTGCCACCTTACCGTGGTGGAGGGGTTTGAGTGTCCCAGTGATCCTAGGAGCTATGCTGTCAGGGGCTTCATGCCCCTAGAAGGGTCACCCAAGGCAGACAGGTCCTAGGTGAGGGACCAGACAAAGTGCAGCCCAAAAACCCCTTATGATGAGTACAATTAATGGATACAATGTTCCCTCGCCCGGACGCGGGTCACCGGGGCCCCACTCTGGAGCCAGGCCCGGAGGTGGGGCACGTTGGCGAGCGCCTGGTGGCCGGGCTTTTACCCATGGAGCTCGGCCGGGCACAGCCCGAAGAGGAGACGTGGGTCCCCCTTCCCATGGGCTCACCACCTATGGGAGGGGCCAAAGGGGTCGGGTGCAATGTGGGATGGGTGGTGGCCGAGGGCGGGGACCCTGGCGGTCTGATCCTCGGCTACAGAAGCTGGCCATTGGGACATGGAATGTCCATAACGAACACCATGTTCAGGCATAAGGGTGTACATATGTACTCTTGGCACCAGGACACCCTAGGTCGCAGTTCGATGATCGACTTTGTTGTGTCTCATCTGATCTGTGGCCGCATGTCCTGGACACTCGGGTGAAGAGAGGGACGGAGCTGTCAACTGACCACTACCTGGTGGTGAGTTGGCTCCGATGGTGGGGGAGGATGCCGGTCAGACCTGGCAGACCCAAACGTATTGTGAGGGTCTGCTGGGAACGTCTGGCAGAGTCTCCCGTAAGTAGGGTTGGGCATCGAGAATCGTTCGGAACCGGGACTAACTGTCCGGTTTTCCCGGAATCGTTCAAAATATTAATTGCAAGACGCCCAACGATCCACAGACTTGTTCCAGCATGCTAACAACACTGTTGCCATTAGCTTTTCTTGCCGGTTTAACTACCACATACCCTGACATTGAGTCCACTAGCACTAGAAGGTATTTCTCTCCCTTCTTGCCAGTGACTCCCATGGGTCCAGCTACATCCATGCACACTGAGCCCCAAGGTATGATACTCTTGGTAGTTTGTCCATCCACTCGGTGCCCGCGCCATCCTGCATTGCATTGACCACATACCACACAGTCCTGCAGCACCTTGCAAATTTGCTTCATGGGAATCCAGAGCTCCTGACTCTCCAACTTGTTGTGTAGCCTGCATGACCTAGCCCTTCATGCATGCCCTGCACAACCTCCAACACGTACTCTTGTGGGACCCTCCGACCCTCGGGGGTTCTTTCCCACTTCTCGATCCCAACAAAAACGATTTTCCTTTGTTGTACATAACGATCCACTTCTTCATTGCCTTGCCAGTAGTTTCCATCTTTATGTTACGTCCACACTGAACGCGTTTTGAGCGGCCAAAAAGCGCGAAACGTCTCAAGGTGGACGCATTGGACGAACTGGTGTTCAGACCAGAACGAGAAGCAGCAGCAGCGGTGGCGGCGGGGTGTGGGAGGAGTTAACATTTCAAACTTATCCGATATCTCGACTTCCTCACTGACACTCCGCCAGGCAAGGTCCTTTTTCTTTCTCCTTTCTTGAACTCATCCATACTTGAACACGAATTTGCGGGTCTTTTCTATGTCTCACAAACAATACGTCGCACTTACGCAACATCCGTCCCCTCGTTACCGCGTCACATAGCTTACTCTCCCTGATTGGTTGTCAAGACGCGTTGAGCGGCGAAAGTTCAGATTTTTCAAGTTGAGCGGCGGCGACTGCCGCGGGTACCGCATGCACGGAAATGCTCTGCCGCCCATTCCGCGTCACTCAAAACAGACGTGACGCGACGCACGACCCTTAGAGACACGTCCCCCATTGACTTTGCATGTAAACCGGCCGCTCCTGCTGCTCAAAACGCGTTCGGTGTGAACGTAGCATTAGTGTGGGACTTTTGATGTTCCACCTCCAACTGTAGATTCAGCCTGATTTCAGCTATTTTCTTCCACAGCTCCTGGGTTCAGGGGGTATTGTCGCACTGGTGGATGTACTCCCCCTTCAATGAGGTGTACGATTTTTGGACCTAGGTCTCCGCAGTCGTTTTTTAAATGAATCTAGCCACGGAGGCCGACTCAATGATTTGCTTCAACTTCTCTTTCCCAGCCGGGGAGAAGTCGCTCTCATTCACTCTTTGTTCTGTTACTTTGGGGATATTTACAGGTTTATACCATTCTCCAGATTAATATTTTTCATGTGTGGGCCCTATTTTTACCAACCTTGACTTGAGCATGGTGGCAGGTCCCTCCCTGGGCTGCCACCTTACCGTGGTGGAGGGGTTTGAGTGTCCCAGTGATCCTAGGAGCTATGCTGTCAGGGGCTTCATGCCCCTAGAAGGGTCACCCAAGGCAGACAGGTCCTAGGTGAGGGACCAGACAAAGTGCAGCCCAAAAACCCCTTATGATGAGTACAATTAATGGATACAATGTTCCCTCGCCCGGACGCGGGTCACCGGGGCCCCACTCTGGAGCCAGGCCCGGAGGTGGGGCACGTTGGCGAGCGCCTGGTGGCCGGGCTTTTACCCATGGAGCTCGGCCGGGCACAGCCCGAAGAGGAGACGTGGGTCCCCCTTCCCATGGGCTCACCACCTATGGGAGGGGCCAAAGGGGTCGGGTGCAATGTGGGATGGGTGGTGGCCGAGGGCGGGGACCCTGGCGGTCTGATCCTCGGCTACAGAAGCTGGCCATTGGGACATGGAATGTCCATAACGAACACCATGTTCAGGCATAAGGGTGTACATATGTACTCTTGGCACCAGGACACCCTAGGTCGCAGTTCGATGATCGACTTTGTTGTTGTCTCATCTGATCTGTGGCCGCATGTCCTGGACACTCGGGTGAAGAGAGGGACGGAGCTGTCAACTGACCACTACCTGGTGGTGAGTTGGCTCCGATGGTGGGGGAGGATGCCGGTCAGACCTGGCAGACCCAAACGTATTGTGAGGGTCTGCTGGGAACGTCTGGCAGAGTCTCCCGTAAGTAGGGTTGGGCATCGAGAATCGTTCGGAACCGGGACTAACTGTCCGGTTTTCCCGGAATCGTTCAAAATATTAATTTGCGATTCCTATGTTCGATGCTAGTTAGCCGACCGGAAGTATCCGCCGCCGAAACCCAACGAAGAAGAATCCACCGGAAGTGTGCACCCGAGATCTAAAGCTTACTAATTAATAAAATGACCAGTCGGGTCAGTGCAGCACTTGCAATAATTTTCTATCATGCAAAGGAGGGTGGAGCAATAATTATTTATCATGCAAAGGAGGGTGGAGAAGTAAAATAGTGTCCCGTCTTTGACGCGCTCCACCGGATTATTTTCGCTTCGTATCCGACCGGAAGTACAGAGTGGTCCGTCTGCAAAACGCTCCGCCGAACTTTTCGCTAATCGCTACCTCTTCGGCTCCATCAGGTAAATAAATAAACTATAAACTACATCTCATACCAACATTAAGGCAGCTAACAAGTTATACTCCGCTTAAAGCGGTAAGTCAGCTCAAATACAAACACGATGCTAACGTTAGCTTGTATTTTTTTTCTTAGACAAACGACCTGAAATGGCTTCACAGTGTTCACCAGCGTCCAAGGTAAAAACGTCAGTGTTAACTGAATGAAGAGTGCCACAGAACAGTTACAGCATATGTTGTGAAAAGGTTGCATCCCTTTTCAGATGTGAATTCAACCATGGATTGCACTTACATTGCACTCAAATCCAACACTTATTCCATCCATCCATCCATCTTCTTCCGCTTATCCGGGGTCGGGTCGCGGGGGTAGCAGCCTAAGTAGGGAGGCCCAGACTTCCCTCTCCCCAGCCACTTGGAGCAGTTCCTCCGGGGGAATCCCAAGGCGTTCCCAGGCCAGCCGAGAAACATAGTCCCTCCAGCGCGTCCTGGGTCTTCCTCTGGGTCTCCTCCCGGTGGGACGTGCCCGGAACACCTCACCAGGGAGGCGTCCAGGAGGCATCCTAACCAGATGCCCGAGCCACCTCAACTGGCTCCTCTCGATGTGGAGAAGCAGCGGCTCTACTCCGAGTCCCTCCCGGATGACTGAGCTTCTCACCCTATCTCTAAGGGAGAGTCCAGCCACCCTGCGGAGAAAACTCATTTCAGCCGCTTGTATCCGAGATCTTGTTCTTTCGGTCATAACCCAAAGCTCATGACCATAGATGAGGGTGGGAACGTAGATCGATCGGTAAATTGAGAGCTTTGCCTTTTGACTCAGCTCTCTCTTCACCACGACAGACCGGTACAGCGCCCGCTTCACTGCGGACGCTGCACCTATCCGCCTATCGATCTCACGCTCCAGTTTTCCCTCATTCGTGAACAAGATCCCGAGATACTTAAACTCCTCCACTTGGGGCAGGACCTCCTCCCCGACCCGGAGAGGGCATGCTACCCTTTTCCGGCTCAAGACCATGGCCTCGGATTTGGAGGAACTGATCCTCATCCCGGCCGCATCACACTCGGCTGCAAACCGCTCCAGTGAAAGTTGTAAATCACGAACTGATGAAGCCAGTAGGACCACATCATCTGCAAAAAACAGAGAAGCGATTCTAAGGTCACCAAAACGGATCCTCTCAACACCTTGGCTGCGCCTAGAAATTCTGTCCATAAAAGTTATGAACAGAATCGGTGACAAAGGGCAACCTTGGCGGAGTCCAACTCTCACCGGAAACGAGCCTGACTTACTGCCGGCAATGCGGACCAAGCTCTGACACCGGTCGTACAGGGACCTAACAGCCCTTATCAAAGGGCCTGGTACCCCATACTCCCGGAGTACCCCCCACAGAACCCCCCGAGGGACGCGGTCGAATGCCTTCTCCAAGTCCACAAAGCACATGTAAACTGGTTGGGCAAACTCCCACGCACCCTCCAGGACCCTGCTGAGGGTGTAGAGCTGGTCCAGTGTTCCACGACCAGGACGAAAACCACACTGCTCCTCCTGAATCCGAGGTTCGACTATCCGACGGACCCTCCTCTCCAGAACCCCTGAATAGACCTTACCAGGGAGGCTTAAGAGTGTGATCCCCCTATAGTTGGAACACACCCTACGGTCCCCCTTTTTAAATAGGGGAACCACCACCCCAGTCTGCCAATCCAAGGGAACTGCCCCCGATGTCCACGCGATATTGCAGAGTCGCGTAAGCCAACACAACCCTACAACATCCAGAGCCCTAAGGAACTCCGGGCGAATCTCATCCACCCCCGGAGCCTTGCCACCGCGGAGCTTTTTAACCACCTCGGCGACCTCAGCACCAGAGATCGGAGAACCCGACCCAAAGTCCCCAGGCTCTGCTTCCTCAGTGGAAGACGTGCCAGTAGGATTGAGGAGGTCTTCGAAGTATTCCGCCCACCGACTCACAACATCCCGAGTTGAGGTCAGCAGCACGCCACCTCCACCATAAATGGTGTTGGTCTCGTACCTCTTTCCCCCCCTGAGACGCCGGATGGTGGACCAGAATCGCCTCGAAGCCGTACGGAAGTCATTCTCCATGGCCTCTCCGAACTCCTCCCACGCCCGAGTTTTTGCCTCAGCAACCACCCGAGCCGCATGCCGCTTGGACTGCCGGTACCTATCAGCTGCTTCCGGGGTCCCACAAGCCAAAAAGGCCCAATAGGACTCCTTCTTCAGCCTGACAGCATCCCTCACTGCCGGTGTCCACCACCGGGTTCGAGGGTTGCCACCTCGACAGGCACCAACAACCTTGCGGCCACAGCTCCGATAAGCTGCCTCGACAATAGAGGCGCGGAACACGGCCCACTCGGACTCCATGTCCCCCGCCTCCCTCGGAACGTGTTCAAAGCTCTCCCGGAGGTGGGAGTTAAAGCTCCGTCTTACGGGAGACTCTGCCAGACGTTCCCAGCAGACCCTCACAATACGTTTGGGTCTGCCAGGTCTGACCGGCATCCTCCCCCACCATCGGAGCCAACTCACCACCAGGTAGTGGTCAGTTGACAGCTCCGCCCCTCTCTTCACCCGAGTGTCCAAGACATGCGGCCGCAGATCAGATGAGACGACAACAAAGTCGATCATCGAACTGCGACCTAGGGTGTCCTGGTGCCAAGAGCACATATGGACACCCTTATGCTTAAACATGGTGTTCGTTATGGACAATCCATGACGAGCACAGAAGTCCAATAACAGAACACCACTCTGGTTCAGATCAGGGGGGCCGTTCCTCCCAACCACACCCCTCCAGGTCTCACTGTCATTGCCCACGTGAGCGTTGAAGTCCCCCAGTAGAACAAGGGAGTCCCCAGGAGGCGCACT
>JBBPBX010091599.1:0-13903 GCA_038048925.1 Garcialebias charrua
ACTTCAGTGCAGCTTTGGAAGAAAACTCCAGGGTAAAGTAGTTAGTTAATTACCAGTTAAAAGTTGGGTTATTACACGGTTTGTTTTTTATTTTCTGTTGCTGTGACCTTCGTTTTAAACACGCTGACCTCTCTGTGACAGTCTGTTGTCCTCACAATGCAGTACTGTATTTTTTGCAGATATGTGCTTCTCACTCTCAGTGTTAAAGGCACATTTCTGATTTTTATAGGTGAGGTTCCAGGAACATGGTGTCTAAAGGAGTACATGCAGGGTTAATCTCATTGTGGGATTCTTGGTTTTTCTGTCTGTTTGTCACTCTTCCTTCCTCAGCCAATCACTCAACTCACTACACCTGCTGCCTGTCTGAGGAGGACTGCTCACTCACCTATTTAAGCAGCTGCCAGACACCTCTTCAGCGCTGGGACATCTTCTTCCATTCGGACCTTCCACGGCCTGACTCTGGTCTTCTCCAAGACCTTCCTCATCCACGGGTCTCAACCTCTGTGGATCATTAGATGTCCTCATCTGCACCGTCTGGTCTCAGCCTGCTCCTCTCTCCAACTGGATCCTCTCACTCCACCTGCTGCAACCCCAGGAATCCCACCTTCAACTCTCCTCCAGAACACCTCCTGCAAAACAAAGTAAGGATTTCAATTCTTCAACTCAAGATTCAAAACCATCATACAACCCACGGATATATATACTCACCAACTCTCTCCCCTTCCTTTACAGCTGCTCGAGTACTTTTTATCTGCACTGTAAATAAACTTCACTTAACTTTTGCCCTGCCTTGTGTCCTTACTTCCTTGGTCTGCTATTTGGGGTCGACGTTAAAACCAAACCTGATAGTATGTCCCAGCCAATGGACCCCCCAGGCACGACTGAGGAAGTAAGTGGCCAGTTAGGGTCTACGTTACAGCAGATTGTCACTCAGCAGCAAACTACCCAAAAGAACCTACTGCAGCTGGGGAGCATGGTGTCTTCTCTACAGAAGGAGTTGTCAACCCAAACAAAACCAAATCCTGGCAAGGAGCCAGACGTTCGTCCTTCAGAGTTTTTTGAAGGTAACACACGTAAATGTGGCGGCTTCATTCTCCAATGCGAGTTGGCTTTCAAACGAGCTCCAATCACCTACGACTCTGATTTTGCTCGCATCACTTACATCATAAGTGCACTGAAGGGTGAGGCGCTCCAATGGGCACAAGCCTTCCTCCGCCGACGTTCTGTTGACCGCTTGTCTTACTCCATGTTTTTGAAGAACTTTCTCCAGGTGTTTGACCACCCTCTCCAACAGGAGGAAGCGGCCCAAAAACTGTTTTCCTTACGCCAAGGAAGTGAAACGGTGGCGAAGTTCGCAATTCACTTCCGCATCCTCGCTGAGGAGTCCGGATGGGAAGGAAAAGCGCTCCGTAGCGCATTCATCAAAGCTCTAAACCGCCAAATAAAAGATAAGCTGATTACTGGGGAAATTCCTTCCGACCTAGACGACGTCATCGCCTTGGCCATCCGTGTTGACAACCGTGTTCGAGAGAGCCAACTCGAGGATGACTTCAACTCCCGTGAGTCTCTCGCTTCCGGAAGTCCCGCCCTCATGGCTTCCGAGTCTTTTTCCGAAGCAGAGCCGATGCAAATCGGAAAGACCCGAATCACCCCTGAGGAGCGACAGCGACGTCTTGAGGCCAATGCATGCATGTATTGTGGAAAACAAGGTCACACAGTAAAAACGTGCAGATTACTGCTAAAAGCCAACGCCCGCCAGTAGGTAAGGGGATACTGGTGGGTACAACTTCTTTTTCTCCTAAAAATTTAACCTTGCCTGTGATTCTTTGTTTGAACTCTGTTAATCATCCCATGCAGGCATTACTCGACTCTGGTGCAGAACAGAGCCTGATCAGCAGAGATCTAGTAGACAAACTGCAGATTCCCACAACCAGGTTGGACCCATCCATTCCTGTCACCGCCATCACAGGACAACACATTTCGTCCATCTCTTTAAAAACATTAAAGATTAAATTTGTTGTCTCAGGAAACCACAGGGAGTCTGGTGAGTTTTTTGTTTTTGACTCACCCACATCTCAACTCGTACTGGGATACCCCTGGTTAAAGACTCACAATCCTTGTATTAACTGGACAGAGAACAGAATTGAAAGATGGGGGGAGGAGTGTTCTTTGAAATGTCTCCGTTCTGCAGTCTCTCCCAGTTCACCTCCTCCATTGGTAAAAGAAAAGATCGACCTAACCAACGTGCCTACCACTTACCACTCTCTGGCACCGGTTTTTAGCAAACAGCAAGCATTATCCTTGCCTCGTCACAGACTCTACGACTGCGCAATTGATTTACTTGCTGGTGCTCCACTACCTGCTAGTAGGTTGTATAACATCTCAGGGCCTGAGAAAGCAACCATGACAGAGTATATTGAAGAGTCTCTTAAATCTGGTATCATCCGTCCATCTACATCTCCACTTGGGGCAGGTTTTTTCTTTGTCTCTAAGAAAGACAAAACCCTCCGTCCATGTATTGACTATCGGGGTCTGAATCAGATCACTATCAAAAACAAATATCCACTTCCTCTTATCGAATCCGTTTATGAACAGCTACAAGGTGCTACTGTCTTCACAAAACTTGACCTTCGCAACGCTTATCATCTGGTCCGTATTCGCAAGGGGGACGAATGGAAAACTGCTTTTAAAACACCTCTTGGACATTTTGAATACCTGGTCATGCCCTTTGGGTTGACCAATGCCCCTGCAGTTTTTCAAGCTCTTGTTAACGATGTCCTACGTGATTTCCTTCAGATCTTTGTTTTTGTATACCTTGATGACATCTTGATCTACTCCAAAGACGAGACGCAACACACTCAACACGTCAAAGCAGTCCTTCAACGATTATTGGAAAATCAGCTGTTCGTTAAAGCAGAGAAGTGTGAGTTCCACAAATCTTCTGTCACCTTCTTGGGATTTATCTTTGAGAGAGGACAGGTGAGGTCTGACCCGGACAAGACTACAGCTGTGGTGAATTGGCCTGTGCCCTCCAATAGGAAGCAGCTACAGCGATTCCTGGGGTTTGCCAACTTTTACAGGCGCTTTATTAAGAACTACAGCAAGGTGGCCATCCCTCTCACACGACTCACCTCTACCCGTGTACAGTTTGCCTGGACTGCTGAAGCTGAAACTGCTTTCTCTACCCTAAAACATCTTTTCTCCACAGCTCCTATCTTGTCTCATCCGGATGTTTCAAAACAGTTCATCGTTGAGGTTGACGCCTCTGACGCCGGAGTCGGGGCGGTCCTTTCTCAACGGTCATCCGATGATGGGAAACTCCACCCATGTGCCTTCTTCTCCCGTCGCCTGTCTTCTGCTGAGGCCAACTACGACGTGGGTGACCGTGAACTGTTGGCCATTAAACTGGCCTTGGAGGAATGGAGACATTGGCTGGAGGGTTCGGAACTTCCCTTCATCGTCTGGACAGACCACAAGAACCTGGCCTATCTTCAAGGAGCGAAGAGACTTAACGCCCGACAGGCCAGGTGGTCTTTGTTTTTTGCTCGATTTAATTTCTCGATTTCCTATATTCCAGGATCTCGTAACGTCAAGCCAGACGCCCTTTCTCGACAGTTTTCCTCGGTCGAGGGTCCAGAGACTCCGGACGACATCCTCCCGTCTTGTTGCACAGTGGGTGCTGTGACTTGGCCGATAGAGAAGGACATATTGGAGGCCCAAAGAACCGAACCTGACCCTGGCTCGGGTCCTTCTGGGAGATTGTTCGTTCCGGGTGCTGTGACTTGGCCGATAGAGAAGGACATATTGGAGGCCCAAAGAACCGAACCTGACCCTGGCTCGGGTCCTTCTGGGAGATTGTTCGTTCCCGCCTCCATGGTGAGCAAAGTTCTGGTCTGGCTCCACACTGCCCGGTTCTCCTGTCACCCTGGCATCCGGCGCATGCTCCACCTGACCAAAGCGTCCTTCTGGTGGCCAACTCTTCAGAAGGACGTTAAGGAGTTTGTCTCGGCCTGCCCTGTCTGCACCCGGAACAAACACAACAACCAGCCCCCCGCTGGTCTCCTCCTACCTCTCTCGATCCCCAACCGTCCTTGGTCCCACATCGCCTTGGATTTCATCACCGGTCTCCCGGTCTCCAATGGTAAAACTGTCATTTGCACCATCGTTGATCGTTTTTCCAAGTCTGCACATTTCATACCGCTTCCTAAACTTCCGTCTGCTCTTGAGACTGCCCAGGTCATCACGGAACACGTTTTCCGCCTCCATGGCATACCTCAGGACATTGTGTCTGATCGTGGCCCACAGTTCGTCTCCCAGGTCTGGAAGGGGTTCTGTACAGCCCTTGGGGCCCACGTCAGTCTCTCCTCGGGTTACCACCCACAATCCAACGGACAGACAGAGAGATGCAACCAGGATCTGGAAAACATCCTGCGGTGTGTGATCGATTCCAACCCATCTTCCTGGAGCCAGCATCTGCCGTGGATCGAATACGCTCACAATTCCCAGACCTCGGCGGCGACCGGACGGTCTCCTTTCGAGGTGGCCTTGGGATTCTCTCCTCCTCTTTTTCCCTCGCTGGAGGCTGATGTGGGTGTTCCCTCGATCCAACTCCACATCAGACGTTGTCGTCGGGTTTGGCGCCAGACGAGGGCGGCTCTGGCAAGGACTTCTGAGCGGAATGAACGTTTTGCTAACAGACACCGCTCCAGAGCTCCCGTCTACAGGATTGGCCAGAAGGTATGGCTCTCGACCAAGGACATCACTTTGAAGGACACTCCTCGGAAGCTCTCGCCTAGGTTCATAGGTCCTTTCCCTGTGGTGAAGGTGATCAACAGGTCGGCGGTGAGACTCCAACTCCCACCATCGATGAGGATACACCCAACCTTCCACGTATCCCGCGTCATGCCCGTTGCCTTCAGTCCTCTCCAGCCCGCGGCTGGTCTTCCTCCTCCCCCCCGATTGATTGACGGCGCTCCTGCTTTCACCGTCAGCCGTCTCCTGGACGTGAGACGCCGGGGCCGAGGCGTTCAGTATCTGGTGGACTGGGAGGGTTACGGTCCTGAGGAACGCTCCTGGGTCCCTAGGTCCCGCATTCTGGACCCAGGTCTCATCACCTCCTTCTTCAGGGCTCACCCTGACAAGCGGCTTCGATCGCCGTGAGGCGATCCTTGAGGGGGGGGCACTGTGGGATTCTTGGTTTTTCTGTCTGTTTGTCACTCTTCCTTCCTCAGCCAATCACTCAACTCACTACACCTGCTGCCTGTCTGAGGAGGACTGCTCACTCACCTATTTAAGCAGCTGCCAGACACCTCTTCAGCGCTGGGACATCTTCTTCCATTCGGACCTTCCACGGCCTGACTCTGGTCTTCTCCAAGACCTTCCTCATCCACGGGTCTCAACCTCTGTGGATCATTAGATGTCCTCATCTGCACCGTCTGGTCTCAGCCTGCTCCTCTCTCCAACTGGATCCTCTCACTCCACCTGCTGCAACCCCAGGAATCCCACCTTCAACTCTCCTCCAGAACACCTCCTGCAAAACAAAGTAAGGATTTCAATTCTTCAACTCAAGATTCAAAACCATCATACAACCCACGGATATATATACTCACCAACTCTCTCCCCTTCCTTTACAGCTGCTCGAGTACTTTTTATCTGCACTGTAAATAAACTTCACTTAACTTTTGCCCTGCCTTGTGTCCTTACTTCCTTGGTCTGCTATTTGGGGTCGACGTTAAAACCAAACCTGATACTCATGCCATTGATTGTTAGTTTCCAGTTCTCATCACTTCAGCCTGGTGGGGTGCAGGTCATGTTTAATGACATATGAACAAGGCCTGTGTAATAGTGGTTTGGAGGACTTTAGTGGTTTATTATTTGTTTTATTTGTTTTTTATATATGTGTGTATTTTTTTTTCCTCTTGAGTGGACTGACGCTTGTTTGTTCTGCAGGACGTGTTTGGCCTTCTGACCTGCTCGACAGAGTCTGGAAGGGAGTCTTCACACAGCTGACATACTGCAGGGGGTGACTTTATTTAGGTGTTTTCTGAGGATTTCAGCTTGACGTCTGATCAGTTAACGTTGCAGGTGTTCCATGAGGACATTTGGTTAGCAGTTAATTATTTCTATTTGGTGGTGGACTTCACTTATACACAGATATGCAGCTCTCAATTTACAATTTTATTCCTCACCCTACAACATTGCTCGTTTGCATACACCTAGGTTTCCTCAACCATAGTGGAGTGGTTGCATCATGACTCTCTAGTGTTGAACACCATTCTTGGACAGATTACATGTATGCTGTCATTGAAGCTAGGTTTTGCTAACAACTCCTGTTCGCACCTGCTCTGGACTGCACTGAACTGTCGAATTGCGTTGTGTTCGGCTGAGCCGCAAAGCTGTCACCACCTGCACTGAACTGAAAATGCACTGGACTGCCGATATGCATCATGTTCAGCTAAAGCCAAGCTGTCATGACTCGTGCCTGAACTGTTACATGGAGTTTTACGTTTTGCACCAAGTCTATGAACTGTGGTCTGCACCCACTGCTGGACTCTTGACATCTCCTATGGGGGCTGGAGAACTCATGACAAGTGAAAGTCAAGCTGGAAACGTCACTACCAAACTTTGCAGCCTGGCTGATGTGTCAGCTGACCATGTGATCTTCAGGTGGTGGTTCAATAACTACAGTTTTTCATGATCAGTATTCTTTGCTATGGTAAAATATCACACACACACATGTACACGCTTTTCATTGTGACACACGGAACTGATCTCACTGACACGTGACCTGCACAGCCACACTTCTCATGGATTGTTAGATTACCATACACATTTTTGTTTTATCCTTCATGTACTCGCGTTAGAGCAGTACAGTTTGGTTCTGTTTTCTCCATCATGTTCGGTATGGGCACCTGTTGCATTCCTTTTTGGATGTGTGTTTGTCTTTTTCTTTTCTTTTTCCTCACCTTTTTGGACAAGCCTTGGTGTTGAGAACACGTCTTTCTGGGACTGGACTGACAGCTTCAATTGTTTGTGGTTTCTAGTTTTACCGTCTTGTATACAGTACTATGACTGCTTGTGGTTGTGACAGGCATAGGTGGAGAGTTTGCTGGCATGATGCTGAGAAGGAAGGTAAATGTTTTCTTTGTCCTGGAGACCGAGTGGAAGGGCAGCAAGGCTCACGGTGTTGGAGCAGGATTAAAGCTCTCTTACTTTGGTGTGGATAGTGGAGGAGATGGGGTAGAGGTTATGTTGAAGAAGAAGTTGACATAGGATGTCGTGGTGGTGTGACATGTGTCTAATGGGGGATGTGTCTTATGGTTGAAGTATTACGTCTGATGCTACTGGTTGGGTTCGGATGTTTTGAGTTTTTATTTTTTCTTTCTGGTAGTATTTCCACCTGCAGTACAGATGACGTTTGTGTTATGAGCATTTCCATTGTTTTCTTTGTAACAGGATGTTTTTTGTTTACCTCCTGTTTCAAAAAAGGGGATGGGAGATAACAGACATACTGTATAGTTAAACACACCATTTCAAATACCTAATTAGATCAACGTTTTAACTTTTCATACAGTGATGAGAGCTGGAAACAGTTATACATTTGATAAAGTTATAGAATATCATTTTAATAAGTGCCTAAAAACAGGTTGGATCTGAATGTTTGGGGTAATTTATATAGATTTAGTGCTGACTTTTTCTTATTTTTCATTACAGGTCAAATCTGGACTGCTGATGATCTGTCAGCCCTGTGACAGAACGTGTAAGATAAAATTGTGAATAAGAAAGTTAATTCTCAATAGTCCAGGTATCAAATCCGCTCATTCTCAATCAGTTCATCTGGACAGTTTCTTTTTAGCAGAAACGTTTCACCCTCACTCCAGAGGGCTTCCTCAGTCAGAGTAGTCCAAAGCACACTGAAGTTAACCCACCAAGTAAGCAACTTATGTGGACCAACCAGTTTGCTGTAGCCAAGATGGTTTCTGGGGGTGTGTCCCTCGTCGACTCCTCCCAGGCAGGCAGACATGTCCAAAGTGGTTCAAGACAAGAAAGTTAATTCTCAATAGTCCAGGTATCAAATCCGCTCATTCTCAATCAGTTCATCTGGACAGTTTCTTTTTAGCAGAAACGTTTCACCCTCACTCCAGAGGGCTTCCTCAGTCAGAGTAGTCCAAAGCACACTGAAGTTAACCCACCAAGTAAGCAACTTATGTGGACCAACCAGTTTGCTGTAGCCAAGATGGTTTCTGGGGGTGTGTCCCTCGTCGACTCCTCCCAGGCAGGCAGACATGTCCAAAGTGGTTCAAGACAAGAAAGTGAATATTGTGAATAATTTATATTTGAAAAGGGGAAATGCACTTTACAATTATGTTTCCACAGCTGTGATGGACAAGCAGAGGAACCTTACCATAACTGGGTTTACATTCCTCCCCTTTTCAGCAGATTAATTAATGTTGAATGAATGCTTAATGTTGCAGTGTAACCAATGAAGGGAAAATCTATTTCCCTGCACCATTTTTTATTTATCTTACAGGTTAACAGGTGGAACATGCAGCAGAGCACAACTAATCACATTAACTAACAAACTAACCAACTAATCACTAATATATGCCAAGGTTTTCTCATTATTTGTTGAAACCTCTCAATTGTTGTTTACACCATATGTTGAAAGGATACATATGGTTATTCTTATGCCTGTGAAGAATGACTGTGAGTTTGATCCAGGAGGTCCAGAAAGGATTAAGGTTGTTGAGATGAATGAGTCAGACAGAATGTGAATGTTTCAGACAGATTAATGTGATTATATATATATATGTTTGTGCTTGGTGAATGTGCAGTACAATAGTTGTGTGTTGATAGATTTTTGAGAAAGGTGTACAGGGTTCTCACTATTTTTCTATAGATATAATTTAGTTTTATCAATTTTGATTCTTAGATTTGAACGATAATAAGAAATGTTTTAGAGGATACATTTTAGCTGCACCTTGTTAAGAAGTATCAGAGTAGCCTAGCGGTGAATTTTACTGATAGGAAATGTTTGTGGTAGAACATTCTGGTACAGAGAATAATATATATATATATATAGGAAATGGATGTGAATAAGATATTTGAGTTTGACAGGTTATGGAAGGATTTTTGTGTTTTCTGTTCTGATTAGATTAATCATAGATTAAGTGTTTAATTTTCTGAATGTGGTCTTAGCCCTTATCACAGACATCTCTGAATAAGAGCAGTTGAGCTTTTCTCAGATATCAGACAAGTCAACAGAGTAGTGTAGGGTTTTTCCCCTTACAGGTGCCTATGATGATGAAGATGAGATGGCCTGACTTGGCTAAAGCATAGTTCACATTCTTTGCTAAGGTTAACACATACCTGAAATGGAGCAGAGTATATGCAATGTTTTGAAGTTTGTTAAGAGTTGATAATTCAATTTTGGGTAATTTAAGGGTTTTTGAGAAAGTATTGGATTTATAAAGTCAAGTTAAAGTCCAGTTGTTTTTTATTGAACGCCTTTTAAAGGTATTGAATTTAACTTCATTATTCCTGCATATACCCTGTTGAGGCGTGATATTTGATAGGAGGGACAGTCCGCTTCATTTTATTGTTTTATTTTTATTTTTATTTGTTTTATGGTTTCATTTTTACATTTATTTTTGTTTATTTTTGTTTGTTTTTGTTTATTCTTTATTACTTTTTCCGTTTGTTTTGTTTATTTCTTATTACATTTATTTGTTGTTTTGTTTATTTTATTTTTATTCTTTGTTTTTGGTTGATTTCTTTGCTTTTTGTTACATTTATTTTTTAGATTGTTAGTTTTCTATTGCGTTTCCAGCATATAAGCTCTGACGGTTACCGTATATTTTCTTACGTAGTTTTTGTTACCAATTAGTATTGATGCTTATTTTTATATAAGGGATTTATATTCTGGGTGGGTAACTTAGATGTAATATTGCTGTGGGAGGGAATGTTAGAGATTTCCAATGTGTATCAAGTTTTTAATTGCATTCTCACATAGAACATATAGGATTTTGTTGACATGATGTTTGTCATGTCAAAAGGGGAATTGAAATATATTTCTATCAGTATTGCATTACACCCATTATGTTCCATTATTTGTATTCACTTAATTCTGCCTTATAATGTGAAATGTGACACTAGGCAGAACGTTTTTCTCTCGGGCTTTGTTTTCACTAGGGAACAGTTACACGCCTGCACATACACAGACATAACACTGGATGATTGACATACAGAGCTGATAGTTTGTTGACAGAAAGGAGGGTCACGTGGTAGTGTAGGTGGTTCCAGGGCGGTCCTGAAGCAGTCCAAGGAGGTTCCAGGGTCCAAGGAGGCGGTGACGACATCCGGGGTTTTTATAACCGTGGCCCTGCCTTTGAAGATGTGTGTGTTGGACTGTGCTGGAGTCAGGTCTGTTGTCTGCTGTAAGGTTTATTCTTATATGTACAATAAACCTACATAAAATTTGCACATTCGTTTCAGAGCTTCCTTCAACCTTTTGAATTCGCAACACTTTATTGTCATTTGCACCGCATGTGGTACATGTGATGAAAACGAGATTATGTACACGGGGTCCCAGTTACATCCAACAACAAATGCAAGAGAAAAACAGTAATAACATCTAGAATTAACTAAGAAAAACATCAACTATTAATACACTAAGCCTAATAGGGTCCGTAGTGACCCGTTTTAAATTTTAAATCATGATACTGTCTTTTAAATATATATTTTTTTTTTGCATCAAGGCTTTTTGACTTTGTCTGGAACCTTTATTTAGATTAAATTATTATTATTTTTTTAATTTAAATTTTTATTTTTATTTTTTTCAAACAACACGCACTTGCCGCGCTAGGGTCATTTGTGACCCAGTTATGGTATAAGACTATCAATGATACTGTCTTTTAAATATATATATTTTGCATCAAGGCTTTTTGACTTTGTCTGGAACCTTTATTTAAATAAAAATAAAAAATTTTATTTTATTTAAAAATATATATATATTTTTTTTTATAAAACAACACGCACTTGCCACGCTGGGGTCATTTGTGACCCAGTTATGGTATAAGACTATCAACCAATAATCAGTGTCAAAACTGAAATCATAAACACATTGTGACCTCACTAACTTTGTCATACATATGTTATTTTAGAGATGTGTTCTAATACTTCTTAAAAAAACTGTTTTGAGGGCCTATTTCTCCAGCTCCCCGGGCGCTTTCGGGCTGCTCACTGCACCACCTGGTAGGTGGTTGGGTTAAATGCAGAGACGAATTTCGTCTGTGTATGGGAACATATGCAGATGACAGGAATAGACATTATTATTATTATTATTATTTTTTTTTGGCTGATTTAAGACGGGTCACAACTGACCCGTTAACATCATAAGTGCGTGCGGGATCTCGACCCGCTAGGAAGGTTAATGTTGAGTTTTAAAATTATGTACTCATTCAACCCCTATGTAGACTAACAGTCAACTCTTGATATGTTGCCTCAGCTTCTCCAGCCATCCTGTCCTTCAGATGCACTGACAGCTAGGCTTATTACACAGTTCTGTTCTCCCATCCCTAGAAGGTGAGTCATTTTGGCACAGGGAAATAAAAACATTACTTGTTTTCTTGGAATTTATTTTTGAATTTTACTTTATGGATGCATCCATGGATGCATCCATTTATGGGGCGGCCGTGGTGTAGTGGTAATGGGAGTCGACCCCTGATTGGAAGGTTGGAGGTTCGAATCCCGCATCCGCCCACCTTGTGTCGTTGTGTCCCTGGGCAAGACACTTAACCCTGAGTTGCTCCCGGTAGGACTGGATGGTGCCTTGCAAGGCAGGCTACCACTACCGGTGTATGAATGTCTGAATGAATGGGTGGATGGCTGGTATTGTAAAACGCTTTGGGGCTCCTCACAGTGGGCTGGAAAGCGCTGTATAAATAAGCTCCATTTTACCTTTTTTTTTTTTTTTACCATGGATGTGTTTTGTCCATTGATCAAAGCAAAACATGGCATATTTCTTTTGCAAGTGCTATGGCAATTTCCCGACCAGTTTTAGGCTTTGTAATTTTTTTAACAACATTTACTGTTAAACCTTATCAGAAATAGTTTGCTTATTATTAAAGTTCTCCATGAATGTCATTACAGTTCTTGATGCACACTGTGTATTATCCTTGTTATATTTATTGTCTATAGCAGTGACACATGTTTAAGTAGGGTTGCACAGAATAAGGAAAATGGTGGTGTGCAATATAATGATTTTATATTGCAACGACCATATGCAAAGCCATAAACCCACATTTTCCTCACTTTTGTCATCACTAGCATTTAAACTATGTGAGAGTACCAAGACCTGTAGGAATCAATTTAATTTACCCATTATATTATTAGTATGCAGAACATGAACAAACAGTACTTGATCTATAATAGTTTATAACAATGCAGTCTAAGCACTTAATAATCAGAATAAACTTATTATTATTTTTTATGTGAGTTTCTGCAGGAACTTTATGAGTAACCTGTGTCTTACTTACAGTGTTATACATCAGAACTATGTTATTAAATGACTGGTGCATCCAAAAAAATACAGACAGCAATCCATAATAACAACTGTTTCTCTAAGAAAACATCATTTCTTGCTAAACATACAATTTAGAAACAGTCACATCTTCCTCTTATACGATAAATGTATAAAAAATAAAGTTGAATCAAAGTAGTGTAGTTCTGGTGTGTAGTTATCAGCCCAAAAGACTTACCATTTTAATGTAGTTAGCATTACATCTATTTCGAGGAATGTAGAAAGTCTGAGAATGATCACATCTGAGTAGTAATTAAAGTTCAGTCCTGGGCTAAAAGCACTTGTAATTGATTACCCTGGATTCTCTTTGAAATTAGTGCATTAACAGAGTACCCGAGTTTTCGACAACTCGAGTGCTTTGACTTCTATCGAGGCTTTTTTGTCCACCTCGGGTAGCCGTAGTGACGTCACATTTCACATTTCACAGCGCGCGGGGCAGCTTTTAGCTTTTAGTAGACGCTACAAAATGGATTCCTGTGTGCGCACGGATGTTAATGGAGCAGGCCGTCTTGTCAAAAAGGTAAAACAGTTTATAATTTTATAAAATGCGCTACTTCGTGTTGACTTTCTTTGTAGTAGATTGTGACAGCAGAGGGCAGTGTTGCAATGCAGGTCCCATATTATAACACGGCCGAAACGGCTTCCTGTCTCTCGTTTCACAAACAAAAAAAAACAAATATTCATCTCTCTAGAGCTACCAAAAACCTATAAACACAATCTCTAAAAGTAAACCTAAATTGCACAGCTGCAGGCGGTGGTACGGTGTGGCTGTGGCCCCATTTGTTTTTTAAGTTTCGGTTTTCAGCGCATTACTTTCACTTTTAAAATTAATAATAATAACTAATAGTTTTGTTTTTCCTGTGACTTATCTGCAGTATGATACATGATAGGAGCATAATAAATGCTCCCAATGTTTTGTTGGTCTTTTTTTTCTTTTTGTAAAGACGTTTTTAGGCATTTATATTTATTTATTTATTTTGCATCGTAAGACACTGTGACGTCATCGGCTACTCGAGCGTCGTTCGAGTTTTTTTATGTTAATGTCGAGGTTAAAAATTATGTACTCGTTCAACCCCTATTTGAAATAGGTTAAATACTCATCTAAAATGGATCCCATTAGTCTCTCGAGTTCACTATTTTTGTTCTCTTGCCCTTCTCCTATTATCCTGTTGAGATGGTGGTGATTAAATATCCTTGTACTAAACTTTCCTTGCCTCTGTGTCCTATTTCTTCTTTCAGCTCCCTTTGCTCTCCTTTTATCAACTGCTTATTATGGCCCATTGATCAGACACAGTGTACACACACACACACACACACACACAC
>JBBPBX010091600.1:0-13903 GCA_038048925.1 Garcialebias charrua
TGATCATTTGTGGTATCCCTTGCCTCCTCCTCCAAACATGCAAGTAAGAAAGGACTCAAAGACCAACTCTATCATTTGTGGTTCAAGCTCTCCCATACTCTGGCTCCATCTAATTTCATGTTCCAATCTCTTCACAGAGAAGTCAAAGTCCAGTTCCACTCCCTTGTAAATAAATCTGTTATTTAACCTGCAACTGCATCTGAGTCTGCATTCTTGGTTTCTGGTAGGGATGGGAATCGAGAACCGGTTCTGTTAGAGAACCGGTTCTTAAAAGTCCAATTCCATGGAATTGTAGGCTGCTTGTCTTAACAATTCAGTTTATCGGTTCTCTGACTCGTTCTACTGACTCGACATGGTGACGCATTTACGTGATGACATCACAGACATGCGCCATATCAACATGCCGTCAAGGAAAAAGCGAAGACGAAACCAGGTCTACTTGCAACACATGCAAAGCGTTGATTACAATAAAGGGCGGAAATACTTCTAACATGCAGAGAGAAGCATTTGACCACTCAGTATGAGGTGAGTTTGCACAAATGTACCGTCTTTAACACGCTGCTTCGTGACGCTGCTTCGTGGTGGTGGAAGCGGAGCTAACAAGCTAGCGTCCTCCTCTGTTTTAAATGTTGCAGCACGTAACGTTAAACTCCTCCAGTTCCTGTCACTTGTTACTTTTTTGCTTTACTGCTTCCACTGTGTTGTATAAATAATCTCCATCTCATGTAATAACATTTAGCTGACGAGGATTGCCGGAGTCTGGCTGGCTCAGAGGCTGTTGCTAGCACACTTAGCTTTCAGGATGACGATATTAACACACAACAGACCTAAAAATGCCACCGTAGAAATGGGAGCAAAAACAAAAGTGTTGTTTTATATTTTTGTTCAGTGTGTTTCATTGTAGCCTCTTTCTGTTGTGAGAGCTTTTTTTGCTGCTCAGTGTTTTTTTTTTGTAATGAAAGATGATAGATTGCATGGATTATTACACTATTTATTTTAAAATTGAAACTTGTGCTGCTGGCAGAGCTGGGATAGACGCAAGGGAGAGACACAGAGGGAGGCAGAAGAGGATGAAGATGATATGTAAGTTTTGTTTTTGTAATGAAAGATGATAGATTGCATGGATTATTACACTATTTTAAAATTGAAACTTGTGAATTACAAGTTGTGGTTAATAATGTTAATTACGAATTATTTTTTCATAAAAGTTATATTTTTGTTCTGGTGAAAGAGCATTAAATACTTCATGCACACAAATTGTGTACTATATTTTTTTGCCTAACCCAATGAGAATTGATAACAGAATTGATAAGGAATTGGATCGATAAATGATATCGATAAAGGAATTGATATTGATAATTTCTTAACAATTCCCATCCCTAGTTTCTGGTAACTCGAACCCTGAGAAGCTATTTACTAACAAATATGACAACTATGCTTTTTCAAATTAGGGGTTCCAGTTGGAAACTAGTGTCCACTCTCCTCTTTGTGAAATGACCAAGCTTCCACAGCAAAGTCTAATTACTTTCTTTAAACCTTGTGTATTCGCCATGCCCTGGATGAACGAGAATTAACACCAGCATGCTGTATTGTCTATCTATGAACGGAAAGATAACAAAAAGCAAGACAAGCAATTGATCTAAAACTGCTTGAACATGTATGCATAGAGCTGTCTTAAAACTGTTTGAAAATCTAAAACCAATGGACATTTTTCATTTGATAGTTTTTCCTCTGCCTTGTACCAGAGTTTGATGTGTAAAATTGTAAAAACTGAGAGAAAATTGTGATTTTTGGTCCTAGCAATTACTATTTTAAGCAGCCCAGTCATAGCATTTACAGTACTCCTGTCTGCTTACAGTGCAAGCAAAAAATTATGGCCTATCAACGTTAATTCTATCCTGCCTCAGCTTTTACTTCCTTGTTCAGTACACATTCAAGCTACACATGCACTTAGCTACGTTAGAGCAGACTTAAAAAAACGCATTTGTGAAGTTCTTTTTCTTTAGAGTTTTATATCCAGTCTCGCTCCAACATCCAATTCTATTAAGGTTTTTAGATTTGCTTGTCCAAGACCACATGCTGTTCAAGAGCTTGAGTGCTGTGTAATTATCAACCTCTCTAATGGCGTTCCCTCTCAATCTAGTATGGCCTCAAAAGGCTACAATAGGCTATTTTCTCTTCTTGGTCTTAGAGGGAAAACAGAGCCGACCCACTTCAGTGGAGAGCAAAAGAGCTAGCGCTCATAAAAATAGAGATAAAACCACAGGATCTCATTGGAAAATTAGAAGAAACAATTTTCTGCACTACTTACAAAAAAATCTGAAAGGAAACAAAATAATCTAATATTTGTTTTTGTCCAAAAAGCCCACCTGGTAAACAAAAAGAAAAAAACTGTTCCGCCAAAAAAAAAAAAAAAGAAGAAACTTCAGAGTACTGAAAGATAAACATCTGACAAATTATTTCTAACCCAAGAACACAGACTACCTTGTTCAGAATGAGTGATGTTTGCCAATCATGCCAGATACATCTATAAATACATTCTGATTAGATTGAGTGTGACACTAACGAAAACAGAATAACTTGAACCAGTGGCTGATTTTGGTTGGTTTGATTACCGGAGACCTCGGTAACTCCGTGTAATCTCTGGCATGTCTAAATAGTTCTGGAAAATATGTATTTTAAACAGCAGTTCAAGTGAGACTTGTAGCTGGTGACATTTTAAAAGAAGCTCCAATATAAAAAAATATAAAAAAATAAAAAATAAAGAGTTGGAAAATAACAATTATAAATTCAGCTGAAAACCATTATTATGGATGCTGCGTTCTCGGGTGTACTGACAAACATTCACTACTGACTGGTGATCTAAAACCACAAAGCAGGAACATGAGACATGATAAACTCAGGGTATTTCAATGATAATGTAACATTTTAAAAATAAAGCTTGCTGATTTATTGTCTTGAATAAACCAGACTTTGTATCATCAAACCAGAATGCTTAAATGTGGTGCTTGCTTACTTCCTTTAGACTTCCATATATACACTGCATGGCCAAAAAAAACAGCCGCCACCAAAAAAAAGGTCACACACTAATATTTTGTTGGACTGCTTTTAGCTTTGATTATGGCATGCATTCGCTGTGGCGTTGTTTGATAAGCTTCTGCAATGTCACAAGATCTATTTCCATCCAGTGTTGCATTCATTTTCCCATCAAAATCTTGCATTGATAATGGCATATTCTGTGTTATGAAATAAAAATGTGTTTTTGTCCTCGTGTTTTTATTCTCCAAGAAGGGTTTTCAAACAGTGTTAAAATGACCAGTCTCTCTCTTATAAAATCTATTCTGGTGAAGTTATTAAAGAATGATCAGTTTGTGCCTGTCCTGCAGGCTTGGAGCATGATGAGGAGACCTGATGCCTCTTTGTCAGTTTTACGACTTTGTAGAATGGGATAAGTCCACTGAAAGCCACTCTCTGGTTCTGCATGTTTGCTTAGTCAGGGAGTGTCAGAACAAGCCCTAATCTATGTGTGTCTTTGGTGTGGTTTGGTGTCCAGTTGCACTGATCGGTCACTTGGTAGTCTACTAGTGTGTTTGTGATTTGTGGGTGCTCAACATTGCTGTATATTTAGTTTTGGAAACCAGAGTAAGCTGAAACTCCCTGAGGCCTGGGTAAACCAGAACAGGAGCTTTCTGGCAGTGGGGTAGGACAAGAAAACAAAGCAAAACTGCTCTTATTGGTTAAGGCAGGAAACACCCTACAAGAAAACAAAGCAGAACTTCTCTTATTGGTTGAGAGCAGAAAACACCCCCACAGAAGAGTATAAAAGTATAAGTTATTCCCTCCTCCATCAGACAACGCAGGAAGAAGCCACGAGGGAGTAACTTTCAGGTTGTATGGCCTTGTCTCCTTGAATGCGCATTCATGTTCTCTTTGTTCTCTATCTTTCTTTCTTTCTCTCTCTCTGTCTTCTCATATGAGATCATATATATATAGCTTATAAAATATAACAAATGTATTCTGTGACTTTTAAACTTATGATAAATTAAACTGGTTTGGAACTTTAAGTGAGCGTCTGTCGTGTTTAAGTGTATCTCTCCTTTTTGATCCAAAGTGAAACCAAAATAACGAATTCGGGGCGAATAATAAGAAAAGCCAACAAAAATGGAGGTCCCACCGAGATTGGTTGCACGCGCGGACAGGAAAGGATGAGCCGGAGTCCAGAGCACTGATCAGTGACCGCGGTCTACACAACAATGAGGTAAGCAGATTACCTGTTTCAACAAAAATCTGAAATTGGACATTAATAGGCAAATTTTAGCTCAGTGTATTGGACTCAGTAAGATAAGGAAATAAGACAAGTATACGTATACGTGAAGTAAATAATAATACCCAAGTCCCAGGTAAAAACACGCAATGGTCAAGCCTCCCAAATGCCGACGGGCGTTTGGAACAGAGGGGTCGGGGTTTTAGAATAAATAAATAATTTATTCGCCGCTGACCCTGTAACTCTGAGACCAAGTTTAACTGTAAACTTACTAGAGTGGTGACTAGTTTAAAACAGTGACAATTTAGACTTACTTATAATTCGAGATTAAATAAGTAAGGGCGGGACTGGGGGTGAGGAATTGAGGAAAACGCGCTGACTTTCGCTGATAAAATAATCCGAGAGTTCCACCTGGACCAGTTAAAAATAGAATAAAATTAGTCACAGAATACTAAATCCTTTTTTATGTTCTAAAATAATGGTTTCCTGCCATGTCACGTCAGCTTGCCTGCCTCACCTGGGTGACTTGTCTCTGCTCTCCAAACTGCGCGTGGCTTTCTCTCTCTGCAGCGCTGTGCTGCTCTGGACCAGTGGCGGAGCTAGACTTTTATTGCTGGGGGGACCGAGAGGGGGCCAAAGCTATAAGTGGTCCACTTACTACGGCACAGTGGGAAAAATGGATTTATCCCAATTTTTTGGGGGGGGATTTGTAGACGCTATGAAATTTTGAAACAACATATTTTTCCCTTAAAATGATACAGGCTCTCAGTTTAAATTTTTGATCTGTGATCTAAATATTTTTAAGTTTAGAAACCAAGTGGTTTTCTAAACAGCTTTAGTGTTTGACTTTGTCCACACTCATAAAATACACAATGAAGTACCCAAAAAATAAAAAATAATAATAATATATATATATATATATATACACCGGTAAACTTAAAATGGTACATATCGCCCCTTGCTGCTTTGAGCATGTAACAGTCACAAGACTACATTGAAATAAGAAATATAAAATGATAAAAATACATTTCTGTGTTTATTTCATTTTCTATCCAAGACACTATGATAAGAATGACTATATATTTAATATAGGCGGATACAGAGTACAGTATCTCTGTTTACAATTCTGGTTGGTGGTGTGCCTCGTGATTTTTTCAATGAAAACACTGTGCCTTGGCTCCAAAAAGGTTGAAAAATACTGGTCTAATGAAAATAAACAGTTTAAGTTAATTAGAATGATTTAAAAAATAAATACATAAATAAATAAATAGCTAAACAAGAACATAGTTTTGCTAAATTAGGCTGAAAAGTTGGATTAAAAATGTAGAATTAGCTGGAAAAGCTGAAACAGGCTATATACAGAAATTATTAAGTAAAAAACCTTGATATCATATTTTTTGCCTCAATAAAACCACGATCCTACTGGTTATTTATTTGTTCCATACATATCTTTAAAAAATGGGAGTTAAAACTGCATATTTCTTGGTGCATTTGTGTGTACAACTGGACCAGTGCTCTGTTTTTATTTATTTATTTTATAGACGTTTTAATAAGATATAACACCGCTGCGACTGTTGCTCGCTGCTCTCAGAGCCTCTCAGCTTCTGCCTAGAGAAGCAAGAGCCGCGCGGCCTCTCTCGTCTTCTCCCTGGCTCCCGTTCTGCGGTTACCTTTGGAGTTCTGTTCGTTGACTCAGGGCTCGGTTCTGTCCAGCGTGGAGCACGGGGCACGTGCGCTCAGAGCTCTGCTGTGCGGCTACCTTCTGAACTCCCGACCCACGGGGAGAGAAAAAAGAGAGGGGCAGATATTCCCGGAGCTTTTGCTAAAAATCTGCTATAAATCATGAAATCATGAAATAACACATTTAGTGTTATTTCTCTACCATATAAATAAACGCTCCTGTATTATTTTTAAATAAACAAATAAATAATGGCGATGCAATTTGAAAACATGGTGAGTCATGGACTTTAAAGAATTCAAAAATGGAAGGAGGAAAATAATGATTACTGTATTTTTAGCCTGTATGACATATTTATGGATTGATTTTTCTTCTTAAATATGAAACAAGCTATCTGAAGATTAAATATGAAACAAACATTGAGGCGCTGAAGTTAGAACAGTTTTATTTAGATACAGCAGTTAATATAGATACAGCAGTTAATAGAGTAATAAACGAATTCTCCACCTCTTCAGGAGTTGGTGCTGGGTTCCTGAAACACAAAAATAAACGTTACATTAAAACGGGTTACACTTCTCCATTTTAACAGGACTAGATCATTTTCTACAGCGTGAATGTGGGTGAAATGAAAAATTAGAACTTCAGCTCTGGACGAGGGTCTGGTTTTAACCAGGCTAGAAGGCCTCAGGATTGTACGGTTTTTTGAATAAACAAATAAAATATTTGCGGATAGGTCGAGACAAATTAATTAGGGCCGAATGAACCGTCACAGCTGGAAGGATTGATCAAAAAAGATTATGACATTCTATCTCAATAATTTTAGGTTATAACACTTAAACAACGGGAAAGTTGGAAAATTGCAGTGAACCTCCCGTTAGCATAGCATATGCTGCCTAACAGCGGACATTTTATAACTTTGTAACGGTAGACGGCTCACATCGGATTCGCTAACAAAGCGTACAGTGGCGAGTCGTGTAGATAAACAATATCGACTTTAAATAATCCAAATTTAGTTTTTGTAGACGAACTT
Organism: Garcialebias charrua; assembly: GCA_038048925.1. NCBI lineage: Eukaryota > Metazoa > Chordata > Actinopteri > Cyprinodontiformes > Rivulidae > Garcialebias > Garcialebias charrua. Next base: position 6,973 of record JBBPBX010091600.1, read on the forward strand.
AGCAGCTAACAGCAAAGCTAACGAGCCATAGGTCCGACGTGGTTTACGAGATGTAGTTTTATAATTTGTGTATAGGCTGTGAGGATATAGAACCGAACGCATCATACTTGTATTTCCCAATATAAGAAGCAGAGAAAGTGGATTACCAATTTGGAAGACGTACTTTTGTGAATAGATCCAGTGAATGTCCACGTCGTCTTGTGAGCGTCGACCCGAAGAGCAGGGTTGCCAGATCGCTAGACAAAAGAAGCGATCAGCTCCTTCAAAACAAGCACAACTAAGCGACTCAATGTCCACGAGAAGCGAAAATAAAAACCCGCCACAAGCGGCTGATCAAATTTGAAAGCGGCTCCAGGGAAAACAAGCCCAATGCCGCTGGAAATAAGCGGATTTGGCAACTATGGAAAGACACAGTTGTTTCGTGTATAGCCTGAGCAGGGTTGCCAGGTGAGAAATGTAGGATTATCGTACACCCATTATAAACAAAATAATAAGTACTGTACTGTAGCGTCTAACAGGCACTCACAGCTTTGTGGCGTCAGTACTATTAATACGCATTATTGTCTGGTGGTAATTAATGAGCTCAACAGAAAGTCTTCTGTCACATTTAGAAAAGCAGGATTAGCTGGAATTCCAAGACGCCTTCAGGGTTAAAAAAAAAAAAAAAACTCCGACAGACAGTTGCGACAGGCTGATGAAAACCGATCACAACTACACGTTTACAGAATGGCGAAATTATTGTATTTTTGGCCTTTGTCGGGATTATTGATCGTACAGAGGGCAAAATTATCGTACAAATACGAAAATTATCGTACAGCTGGCAACATTGAGCCTGAGTATAATGGAGACCCCTGATGGACGAAAAAAGGTACTGCAGACAGGAGCATAATAATTTCTAGAAAAAACCAAAAACAGGTCGGAGTCACTTTATTTTTTAATTTAGTCATCCAGTTGGGTTATTCGTTCTGAAACATTTAATAAAAGTAAAGGGATGCAGGTACAGAGTTTAATAACTGTTTGGAGTCAGATGAATAAAAGAAGAGGACAGATTGGGGTTTGAAGAATAAATAATAATAATAATAATAGTAATGAATTCAATTTATAACGCACTTTTCATTAATGGAAATCTCAAAGTGCTAAGGAGGGAGTAGCCCTCACAGACAGGTCTTAAATGAATACATATTTATAGATGTGGAAAATGGATTTAAAATTCATTCATTTCTAAATTTTGATGTACTTTTAACATGCAGGAAAGGGTTTTAACAGAACTGTTTTTTTGTATGTCCAGAAGCCCAGATTTAGTTTTTTTTAGATTTCTCTACATGGATTATGGAGCATGCATCAGGGTATTTAACAAAACAGTTTGTTGAATAAATGTTTTAAAACGTGCAATCACTGATCATTTCTTTAATATGTAATGCACTTAAATGTTAAACTGAGTACAAATGTAAAAGGACAATTAATTTAATGTTAATATTTTTATAATTTCTTTATTCTTTGCACTAATACAAAGACAAAAGTGGACTTTTGGAATGAGTATTCTGGTCTGACCCCCTTGAGATCAGATTAAGCTGTATGCGGCCCCTAGATCAAAATGAGTTTGACACCCCTGGATTAATAGTTATATACCTGGAACAACAGGCCAAAATGAAAGAGCCCATATTTTTACTTTGAATAAATGAGCCACTGAGCTTAATAATTTCAAATTGACAATTTAGGAGGGCATGAAAATATACACGATACATAAATAAATCCAACAAGAAGGCAGGTCTTAGGAGGCTCAAGGAATTTGCTAATTATCATAGACTGTATACTAGCAAGGGGGTCTTAGAAGACCGTAAATTATATTTTCTGAAATAAAAGTAGGCTACAGTATTTTTTGATTTCAGGGTTAAATTGATTATTTCACTTTTAGGTAAACTAATGTTTTGGATCTGTTGTGCAGATCAGATTAAAAGATGCCTCCGTCGAAGGTTCCATAATAAAGATTGTTAACAGAAAATTAATTTGATCCCGGTCTGTTAATGATTTTTTTTAAATTTTTAGTTTTTCAATTTTTTAAATAGCCTCATTGAACAGTGTTGATGGAACAAGAGTGAGTCTTGTGAATCCCACCTCATCTTTACAGAACACATAATGGTAAATATGCATTAAGATAGGCCTCTGCCAAAACACATGCAGCATCTGACTTTTGAATCTCGGCTACTGTGGTTATTGATCAGATCGGATCAGATTTAATATGAAGGTGTGTCCAGAAACTGAAGAACAAACTCATATGCAACCTTGCTCAAAGAACTTTGAGGGGCATACGCAAGGAACGACTGAAAACAACAAAGGCACCGAAAGAACAAAAGACTGTCCACAAAAACTTTCAGCCGAGCAGAGGCAAAGACTTTCTCAAAGAACTGTCGAAACATGGTCATCAGACACAAATGGCCAGGATATACGGTCCGGATTTGGGGGTCCGGACGAGAATCAGAACCCAGTGAACGTCTCACTGGGGGCTGGAACAAGAGAAAGCTGAACACGTTCTCCAAACAGACAAGAGAACAAATGGTCCTGAAGTCACTCATACCAGCAAAGGCCACACCCCATATTGATCTGTGAGGATCTGTCGTTGATCTTAGTGGCCGGGATCAAAACTACAGCTGCTATGATAAATTTTTAATGAAACACATAGGCACATTAGGGCCTGCTAGCGCGGGCCTCATGATTCTCAGTTATACTATGCTCAGGTGGATCTGACGACTTGCTTTTTCTGGTTCTTGTAACTGTGGTGAAGCTGAAGGGGAGCAAGGGAAATGATCCTAGCTCCTGGCCCCAAAACGAGTTAACTTTTATATTTTTGTTTTTGCAGTTATCCTTGGCGGAGTGCATGTTGGGATTCTGATGTGTCACAAGGGGTACATTTTGGTAAATGATTATAATTTTAAAGAAAATGAGATGATATCGTAGATTATAGTTAGCTATATGGTTGTGAAAACCAAATTAGTGGTGGCAATAGGCTGAGGTTTAGGAAACATCTGACACTAGTGCTTAGGTTAAAGGATGGTAAATTTAGACACAATTTCCAATTTATTAACCAAATAACTTTGGCATAATTGAAACAAGGTAAAGTTTTGTTTCAAAAGGGGGTTAAGGGGCTGACAGATGTTTCTAAAAATAGAGAGGTTGAAATTGGTCCCTAGAAATAACTAGATTGTAAATGTTTCTTAGAAACAACTAGGCCGGAAAATGTTCTTAGAAATAACTAATTAAGGATAACCGATAAATTTGCGTTATAAACAAAGTTCACTTGCGTTGATATTGAGGCGGCATCGGTCTTGAACGTTTTTTAATCATGTCATGGAGGAGGAGTATTGATGCAAGCATATTTCAAATGAGCAATTAACAACACTGTTCTTTTTTCCTCTGTGAAAGTGTGTGTGAAGCAGGAGGGGGACGCCCCTTGGAAATGTTTCCTGGCCTGCAGGCTCGAACCACTCAAACCTGAAGTGGACTTGATCAGAGGAGGTTTAGAAATATGATGGTTCTGTAGATTTATAGCAATTGACTTGACTAGACGACATGTGACTTATTGACTTAGGGAAAATGTGTATAGAACCACAGGTGTACAATGTTTTGTGAATTATGCTCTGCCGCCGCTTGCTATGTTATTTTTTAATTATGCTCTGCCGCCGCTTGTGATGTTATTGTTATGTGTGTAATTTCTGCTATAAGCTGAGTGAAAAGGTACAGTATTTTTTGTAAGTATGAACCGCCTTAAAACTACTCATAATTAACCCTAATGAAGATTAAGCCTCTTCCAAACCAACTAACATGCATGATTCATTCTTTGTACTACTGATTTATAATTTATTGGGTGTTGTTTGCTGTGGCACATTCTGTTTATGATAGGTGGTTCCTGGAAATGCTCCAGCTGAGGGAGTTTTCTCAACGGAGTCCCGGGGAGGCAAGACCAGACAGCCCTGGTCAAGTACGGACCCGTGTGGGGTCGCTGAACGCACACCACAGGCAGTGCGTGTCAATGCCAGGGGATCCACACGGTTCAGTGTGCTCCAGCCCGTGAACCAGGAAGGAGCTAAAGGATTGGGCTGGACAACAAGAGGAGCTCGCATTCGAACTCTTGTACCTTGATAGACGAAAGTAGCCGAGTAAGTTGCGTGCGAGGCTCAGAAGGACTCTGTTTAATGGAGCCACTCGGTGCTAGGAATATGCACACATAGAACAGACACCTAAAACGATAAAAACACTACATATTAGAGTCTCACATTACACGAAGAAAACTCGGGAACATAGGAGGACATTCCCGAGCACCCAAGGGGAATGCCCCTGAGTACGTGTAAAAAGTATATTAATGTTTCTGTGATGATGATATAAATCTGGTGTTCTTTCTCTATTTTTGTGTGTTCAAGGGAGACAACTGCCTTGCTGCTGGAGGAGGAACTTGGGAACTTAAGGTTCATAATTCTGCAATATCCTAAGCGCTTACTATTATTATCGTTCATAGTTTGCATATACTGTATTTCCTTATATTCTACAATTTGCATATTAATGAATTCATTCGGGTCTGGACGACCCACTGGACGATTGGCTGATAAAAGATCTCCGGTCCCTGAAAACAGGTGTTTGTATCTATAATGGTATCATTGGCTATTTTCTTAGGCATACTTATAACTTGCGGGTGCTGCTACGTGCATTGTTTAAGGTCTTTGACGGTTAGACTTATCACGTCCACCTTGGAAAAAGGGATCTTGAAGTGATGCGACAACTGCTTTTGTTAAAAAACTATAACTTGGAGGATTTTGAAAAAACTGATTGAATATTGTGTATATATGCGTTTAGCTACGTTATTAGGTGTGTGAGGATCTTGAAGTGATGCGACAACTGCTTTAGTTAAAAAACTATAACTTGGAGGATTTTGAAAAAACTGATTGAATATTGTGTATATATGCGTTTAGCTACGTTATTAGGTGTGTGATTTTTATTTCTTTTGGGATGGACCTCAGGAATTGAGGTCCAAAGGGGGTTTGTTATGAAATAAAAATGTGTTTTTGTCCTCGTGTTTTTATTCTCCAAGAAGGGTTTTCAAACAGTGTTAAAATGACCAGTCTCTCTCTTATAAAATCTATTCTGGTGAAGTTATTAAAGAATGATCAGTTTGTGCCTGTCCTGCAGGCTTGGAGCATGATGAGGAGACCTGATGCCTCTTTGTCAGTTTTACGACTTTGTAGAATGGGATAAGTCCACTGAAAGCCACTCTCTGGTTCTGCATGTTTGCTTAGTCAGGGAGTGTCAGAACAAGCCCTAATCTATGTGTGTCTTTGGTGTGGTTTGGTGTCCAGTTGCACTGATCGGTCACTTGGTAGTCTACTAGTGTGTTTGTGATTTGTGGGTGCTCAACATTGCTGTATATTTAGTTTTGGAAACCAGAGTAAGCTGAAACCCCCTGAGGCCTGGGTAAACCAGAACAGGAGCTTTCTGGCAGTGGGGTAGGACAAGAAAACAAAGCAAAACTGCTCTTATTGGTTAAGGCAGGAAACACCCAACAAGAAAACAAAGCAAAACTTCTCTTATTGGTTGAGAGTAGGAAACACCCCACAGAAAGAGTATAAAAGTATAGGTTTCCCCTCCTCCATCAGACAACGCAGGAAGAAGCCACGAGGGAGTAACTTTCAGGTTGTATGGCCTTGTCTCCTTGAATGCGCATTCATGTTCTCTTTGTTCTCTATCTTTCTTTCTTTCTCTCTCTGTCTTCTCATATGAGATCATATATATATATATAGCTTATAAAATATAACAAATGTATTCTGTGACTTTTAAACTTATCATTAATTAAACTGGTTTGGAACTTTAAGTGAGCGTCTGTCGTGTTTAAGTGTATCTCTCCTTTTTGATCCAATGAGTGAACCAAATAACGAACTCTGGGGCGAATAAAGAGAAAAGCCAACAAAAATGGAGGTCCCACCGAGATTGGTTGCACGCGCGGACAGGAAAGGATGAGCCGGAGTCCAGAGCACTGATCAGTGACCGCGGTCTACACAACAATGAGGTAAGCAGATTACCTGTTTCAACAAAAATCTGAAATTGGACATTAATAGGCAAATTTTAGCTCAGTGTATTGGACTCAGTAAGATAAGGAAATAAGACAAGTATACGTATACGTGAAGTAAATAATAATACCCAAGTCCCAGGTAAAAACACGCAATGGTCAAGCCTCCCAAATGCCGACGGGCGTTTGGAACAGAGGGGTCGGGGTTTTAGAATAAATAAATAATTTATTCGCCGCTGACCCTGTAACTCTGAGACCAAGTTTAACTGTAAACTTACTAGAGTGGTGACTAGTTTAAAACAGTGACAATTTAGACTTACTTATAATTCGAGATTAAATAAGTAAGGGCGGGACTGGGGGTGAGGAATTGAGGAAAACGCGCTGACTTTCGCTGATAAAATAATCCGAGAGTTCCACCTGGACCAGTTAAAAATAGAATAAAATTAGTCACAGAATACTAAATCCTTTTTTATGTTCTAAAATAATGGTTTCCTGCCATGTCACGTCAGCTTGCCTGCCTCACCTGGGTGACTTGTCTCTGCTCTCCAAACTGCGCGTGGCTTTCTCTCTCTGCAGCGCTGTGCTGCTCTGGACCAGTGGCGGAGCTAGACTTTTATTGCTGGGGGGACCGAGAGGGGGCCAAAGCTATAAGTGGTCCACTTACTACGGCACAGTGGGAAAAATGGATTTATCCCAATTTTTTGGGGGGGGATTTGTAGACGCTATGAAATTTTGAAACAACATATTTTTCCCTTAAAATGATACAGGCTCTCAGTTTAAATTTTTGATCTGTGATCTAAATATTTTTAAGTTTAGAAACCAAGTGGTTTTCTAAACAGCTTTAGTGTTTGACTTTGTCCACACTCATAAAATACACAA
>JBBPBX010091601.1:0-13903 GCA_038048925.1 Garcialebias charrua
AGCGAGTCATCCTCCTCCACCTCACTCTGTCCTCTGCTTACCTGTGAAATGAATCCTCTGTCCTCACTCCAACTACCTTCATGTCCTCTCTAACTGCATCCATATATCTCCTCTTTGGCCTTCCTCTGTGTCTTTTTCCTGGCAGCTGTATTCAGCTGTATTCATAACATCCTTCTACCCACTGTCCCTCCTCTGGACATGTCCAAACCATCTCAGTCTGGCCTCTCTAACTTTATCTCTCAGTTTTTCAGCCTGTGCTGTACCTATGATGATCTCATTCCTAATCTTATCCATCCTTGTCACTCCTAAGGAGAACCTCAGCATCTTCATTTCTGCCACTTCCAGTTCTTTCTCCTGTCTTTTTGTCCATGTCTCTGTCTCCAGACCATACTACGTAGCTGGTTTCACCACTGTCTTGTAAACTTTTAATTTGACCTTTGCTGACACCTCTTTGTCACAATTCACCCTCTGGACTTCACCTTCACTAATCTTTCCCACTTCCTGGTCCACAGGTTCAATGACATCTACTCTTCTTTTGCTTTCATTCTCTTCATTCATTAGCTCCTCAAAGTACTCCTTCCATCTTCCCATCACACTCTCCTCACTTGTTAGAACATTACCATTCCTATCTTTAATAAGCCTAACCTGCTGCACATCCTTTCCATCCTGATCCCTGTGTCTTATCAATCGGTACAAGTCCTTCTCGCCCTCTTTAGTGTCCAGTCTCCCATACACCTCATCGTAGGCACTCTGCTTTGCCTTAGCTACTTCCCTCTTTGCTTTACGTCCAATCTCCTTATATTCCTGTCTCCTCTCTTCAGTCCTCTCACTGTCATATTTCTTCTTGGCTAATCTCTTTCTTTGAATGGCGTCCTGCACTTCACTATTCCACCACCAGGTTTCCTTATCATCCATTCTCTGTCCAGATGACACACCAAGTACCTTCCTACCTGTCTCTCTAATTACTGTTGCTGTAGTAGTCCAGTCACTTGGAAGCTCTTTCTTACCACCCAGAGCCTTTAACAGCTCGTCTCTGAATTTCTCACAACATTCTTCCTTCTTCAGCTTCCACCATTTGGTCTTCTTCTCTGATTTTACTCTTTTTCTCTTCTTCACAACAACAGTCATTCTACACACAACCATCCGATGCTGTCTGGCCACGCTCTCCCCTGCCACAACCTTACAGTCTCCAATCTCCCTCAGGTTTCCTCTTCTACACAGAATGTAGTCGACCTGTGTACTCCTTCCTCCACTCTTATAGGTCACTCTATGTTCCTCCCTCTTTTGGAAATAGGTATTGACTATAGCCATTTCCATTCTCTTGGCAAAATCCACCACCATCTGTCCTTCCTGGTTTCTTTCTGTAGTGGACATGACCTTGTCCACTTTTAAGACACCTGTGTACTTTTGAACTGTCCAGTGATGACCTTTACTGACCTCTCAGTAAAGCAGGACATTTAACACAATTATTCCATTAGTTATAATCTGAGGACATATAGTCACTAAAAGAGACTATTTCTATATCTTGATTTTATTCTAATGTAATCAAGAATAACTTTTCTCATTTTCATGATATGTGCTTTTATGCTGTGTTATTCTGAAATGTGTTAATTACTGTCTTCACTGCTGTGTTTAAAGGTGAAGCCTTCGGGTCACAGAGACCGGACGGTTTTGTTTAGAAACTCAGAGACAGTCTGATGAGCAGGGCTCCAGCGTTATCTGTCTTTTTTCCTAAACATTTCTCTCTGCTGCTGGCTTGTAACCTTGGGTTTGATAAAGCAAGTGAACTCCTCTCTGTGTTCCTGCTTTTAAGTTCTAACTGTGCGGAAACGCTTCAGTCTTTGAATGGACAAAGAGTTTGAATGGACGGAGACCTGAAAGCTCTCTGCCTTGCAGCTGGTCAAGCTTGGTCAAGAGCCAAAGACTAACTTGTCAGCTAGAACTGATGGACGTCTCCATCCAGTTCCCCGAGCAAAAGCTCCAAAGTTCTTAATGAACTTCCAAAGAGATGTGAACTTTCCCAAGAGCTGGACACGTGTGGTCAAGAGCTAACGACCGGCGTCTTCAGCTAAGGACTGATAACAGGCTGTTATGAGTCTACTTCGAACAAGCCGAGCTCAAAAACTTTGTTTATTCCCTCCTGGAATAAGTTTATCTTGAAGTCAGAGGCCTGAAGCTGACATATTCTCTGATGACCAACGCGGAAGCCAGGAGACGTTGAAACGTAAACTAAAACCAGTTTTGGACGTGCTGAGACTAAAGGACTCTGTGCATCTGAAGGCTGGTGTCTTCCCTCTTACCGGGCTGTCGTCAAAAGGTAAAGGAGCTGTTTACAAAACGTACCTGGATTTTAGCAGAAGTCTGATGGGAAGTGTCACTCTGGTCTCATGCTCAGGATAATGTTCTTCTTAATTCTTTCCTCCTATTTCTTTTCCCTCTCAACCTAAGCTGGAAACTATATTTTTAAGCTAAAAGAGCCCACAGACTAAATATGTTAACATCCAATATTTATGTCTGTTGTGTTGAATTTAAGTGTGCTGACGTTTTAAATTGAAAGAAAGTGAAATCATGTCAATCAAGTGTAATGGTGTTAATTTAGTTGATTTATTCTAAATAAATGATAGTGTCTCTTTGACATATCAAACTAAGTTAACGTCTTTGTCACTTAATGGCTCTGTTTATTTATCCATCATAAAGATCACAGAAATATTGAATAAACTGAAAAAGAAGAGAATCCGTGAATTTACTATTCAATCTGAATAAGTAGATTAATTAAGGATAAAGAGGTCAGTATTAATATTGACCTCCACTTTAATTCTTACATTTCCTTGACACCAAACCTACCCATCACTTCCTCATCCCCTCTGTTTCCTTCACCAACATGTCCATTCAGGTCTGCTCCAATCACCACTCTTTCCTCCCTGGGAATACTCTCTATCACTTAATTCAGATCTTTCCAAAATGTATATTTCTCTTCCCCATCACATCCAACCTGTGGAGCATGAACACTAACGTTGTTTAGCATCAGACCTTCTACTTCTACCTTCAGACACATCACCCTATCTGACACTCTCTTCCCCTCTACTACATTCTTTGTCAACTCCTCCTTCAGGGCCACCCCTACTCCATTTCTATTTCTATCCACACCATGGTAAAAAATGTTTAAACCCTGCTCCAATGCTGCGAGCCTTGCTGACCTTCCACTTGGTCTCTTGGACACATAAAACATCTACCTTTCTTCTCTGCATCATGTCAGCCAGCTCTCTACCTTTGCCTGTCATTGTCCTCACATTTAGAGTTGCAACCCTCAGTCCTACATTCTTCACTTTCCTCCTCTCCTCTGTCTCCTGACACGCTTCCCTCCTTGTGATCTTCAATTTTCCGCCGGCACCTTGTTTGTCAACAGCACCGGTGGCAGTCGTTGTTAACCCGGGCCTCGACCGATCCGGTATGGTTTCACTTTGATGAACTTGCATTATGATTTTGGCAAAAGTGTTTTAGATCAGATGCCATTCCTGACACAAAACTCACCATTTACCCAGGCTTATGACCGCACAAGAGATACACTGGATTGTGACCCCTAGTGGCTGGTTTATACTATATACATTAGGGCTTTAACAGACTACTCGAGTAATTGACACATCGAATCCTAGGACCTCTATCTAGTTTTTTCATTTCACATTGAGTATTCGTAGTGACGTCATCAAGTCACAGTTACATAACAGAAAATGAATCAACTTCCTGTTTGGAGCGCGCTGCGAACCGGTGTTACACCAAATTCATTTGTGACCATAGGGGGCGGTGTTGCATGCACTGTTGCAGGTCACAGAATATAGTGTAAACCCACAGTTTTTAAGTTCTGTTTTTGACGTGCTGCACGTGTTACGAACCCCAAATGACCGGACCAAAATCACCACAAAGGTTAGACAATTTAAATCAAGTTTTTATTTGTTCTCTTTGTTCTGCTCTGATTGGCTCTGGTGTTGATCAGGGACCACTGGCTGAAACGAGTCTGTAGGATGAGGAGAACGGTTAGTGGTCTGATGGTGAAAACTAAAATTTAACAGTCAATGAGAAGTAACCACTAACCGTCTCACAGATGGATGGGGTTTCAGAGCGGGGAGAAACTCCAGCTGATCAGGTCCACTGCGGGAGGGGCTGATACCGGTGAAGGAGTGCAGCCGGTCGCAGCGAGGGGTGACGTAATCCAGCAGAAGGAATTCACCAAGACGCAGAAGAGCAGATGATCCAAATAGGGACAGGCGATGAGACGAGGTGAGGTGATCCAGGGTCAGTAACGTGAATCCAGAAAACGACAATCCGAGAGGGAGAAGGCAGATGCAAGAGTCCAGGCAGGCGAGATGTCAGAAACCAGGAAATCAATGAGGCGAGGATACATGAAACAGGAAAGGGGACAGAAACGGGCGCGGGATAACTACTTGCTGTGAACAGTTTTCGACTATCTGGCAAATACCTGGTGTGAGAGTCTGGCTTATAAAGGGTGTAACAGCAGGTGCAGCTGATTTGAAACTAATCAGCGCAGCGGTGAGGACAAACCGGTTTCAAAATTACGACAAACCTAAACCCACATACCGACAGGATGGCCGCGCTCAGACCGGCTGCAGCTTCACGGGCTCCTGGTTCATCCCTGGTTTTTAGTAATTTTAATAGTATTTTTGTACCTGACTCTGCACGTTTTTTGCGGGTGAATTATAGCCGAACTGAACTGTTAAGAATCGGAACGGATTTACCACAGGGCACAGCTGATATCAGCAACGAACTCGAATCAGAGCTCGGCAGAATGGGGCTTTTAAGAACATCTTTCTGGAAGCATATGCGCTCCGGTTCACACTCCAGGGGAAAGAAAAGGAAGCGGTGCTCCCGGGGTCAGAAGCGGGGTTGTCGAGCAGGAATTATGGCGAGACTGCGGGTAGACGCTAAAACTGGGAGACCCCCGATGCCGGCTCTTTTTCTGTCTAACGTACGCTCGCTGGACAACAAAATGGATCTGCTCCGTCTGAGAGTAACAACGTCGGAGGAAATGAGGAGGTGCTCTATGCTCTGCCTCACGGAAACGTGGATCTCTAAGGATATACCGGACTCTGTTTATGAGCTGGATGACAGACTCTTTTTCAGAACGGACCGGTGCACCGAGACTACGGGAAAAACACGAGGCGGCGGTGTTTGTGTTTACGTGCACAAGGATTGGTGCTCGAACTATGTTGTTATCAAAAGGCTTTGCTCAGCTGCTGTGGAGCTGATCACAGTAAGGTGCCGTCCTCATTATCTACCCCGTGACTACTCAGTGATCCTTATCACTGTTATTTACATAGCTCCTGATGCTAATGCTAATGTCGCCCAGGGAGAAATGCATGACTTACTCAGTTCATTGCAGTGTAAATATCCAGAGGGGCTCTTCATTGTTTCAGGTGACTTCAATCACGTGGATTTAAAAGTCTCCCTCCCAACCTTCAATCAGCACGTTTCCACAGCAACAAGAGGAAATAAAACGCTTGACCAAGTCTACACGAATGTGAAGGGGACGTACACGGCGAAGTCACGCCCACCGCTCGGGGCTTCTGACCACTCCTCTTTGCTCTTAGTCTCAGCACAGCTTCCTCCACTCAGACGCTCTAAGCCGGAACAAAGAGAGATAAAAGTTTGGCTTCAAGATAGTACCCCCATGCTGAGAGACTGTTTTGAAAATACTAACTGGTCTGTTTTCAGGGAGGTAGCAGTTGATGGAAACTCAGTGAACCTAGACTTATATGCTTCATCAGTGTTGGGTTATATTAGCACATGCTATGAAAACGTATCCATAAAAAAATATGTTAAATCTTATCCCAACACAAAACCCTGGTTAAACAAAGAGGTCCGCACCCTGCTGGCAGCCAGGAACACTGCCTTCAAGTCTGGAGACACAGAGGAGCTGAGAAAGAGCAGGAAATAAATGGTTGCTGGCATTAAGAAGGCCAAGGCCACATATGCACAGAGAATCGAGGGTCAGTTCACCTCACAAGACCCACGGAGCATATGGAAGGTCATCAAATGCATAACAGATTACAAAGGCAAGAGCAAACAATGCCCCAGGGACCCATCTCTGCCTGATGCCCTCAATAAGTTTTATGCACGTTTTGAAGACCCAAACAGACCAGCTAGCACCAGACTCACCTCATCACCAGATGAAGAGCATCTCAGAGTGACCGTAGCAGAAGTGAGAGGCAGTCTCAGAAGGATCAACCCTCATAAAGCAACCGGACCAGACAACATCCCAGGGAAAGTTCTGAAGGAATGTGCGGACCAGCTCTGTGAGGTGCTGGCTGACATCTTCACCACCTCACTTGCACTGGAGTCAGTTCCCACCTGCCTGAAGACTGCCACCATCATCCCAGTTCCAAAGAGCTCCACAGTGACTGGTCTGAATGACTATAGACCGGTGGCCCTCACCCCGATAGTCGCTAAATGTTTTGAGAAACTGGTCATGTCTCACATCAAGACAACCGTCAACATCAACGAGGACCCTCATCAGTATGCATACCGCGAGAACCGATCAACAGAGGACGCCATCTCCTCTGTGGTCCACATTGCTCTCACCCACCTGGATCAGAAGGACTCATACGTGCGTATGCTCTTTGTGGACTTCACATCTGCCTTCAACACCATGATCCCCCAAACTCTGATAGACAAACTATCCACACTTGGACTAAGCCCCTCCGTTTGTAACTGGGTCTTAGACTTCTTAACAAACAGACCACAGTCCGTGAAGATCCACAACTTCTCCTCCTCCACCATAACCCTCAGCACTGGCTCTCCTCAAGGATGTGTGCTGAGCCCTCTTCTGTTCACTCTGCTCACATATGATTGTACAGCCACACATCCAGGCTGTCATATTGTTAAGTTTGCAGATGATACAGCGGTGGTGGGATGCATCACAAACAATGATGAGTCCAGCTACAGACAGGAGGTGGAACACCTGGAGAGCTGGTGCAAAGAGAATAACCTTCACATGAATGTGAAGAAGACAAAGGAGATGATTGTGGACTTCAGAAGGAACAAACACACCCACACCCCACTGAACATAAGTGGATCTGCAGTGGAAGTGGTCTCCAGCTACAAGTACTTGGGTGTACACATGAATGATAACCTCAGCTGGAGCAACAACACCACCAGCCTGATCAAGAAAGGTCATCAGAGACTCTACTTCCTCAGACGGCTGAGACGAGCTGGTCTGAGCAGCCCAGTTCTCACCTCCTTCTACAGGTGTGCAGTGGAGAGCATCCTGTGCTCCAGCATCAACGTGTGGCATGGAGGCTGCACAGTTGCAGAGAGGAAAGCTCTACAGAGAGTGGTGAAGGCTGCACAGAAGTCTGTTGGAGTCAGTCTCCCCACCATCACAGACATTTACACCTCCAGATGCAGGAAAAGAGCCACCTGCATCATGAAAGACCTCACTCACCCAGCACACTCACTCTTTGCCCCACTCCCCTCAGGACGGAGGTTGAGGAGCATCAAATGTAGAACCACTAGACTGAGGAACAGCTTCTACCCTGAGGCTGTTAGACTCATGAATAAATAATCAACACGAATAAACACTGCAAAATATCACATCATGCTGATGCTGATCTGTTTTCTTGTTGCTGTGTTCATTTGTGACCATCTGCTCATACAGACTCGTGTTCGTGCTGCTGTTTATAATGATGTTTTTCTATTACATTAGGGCTTAGTGTATTACTAGTTAATGTTTTTCTTAGTTAATCCTAGATGTTTTGGAGAGTTAGGACTGTATGTTGATTTTGAGGAGTTTAGCTGGAGCACTTCACCCACACAGACACTCCGGTCAGAGAGCGAGTCCTGACACAGCAAGATAGTGTTTTCTTGGAGTTTAATTAACTTTCCGGTTTGTTTACAGCATGAAGTTTCCCTTTGTGAGCTGTCTATTCTTCATAACTGATAGTAACTGGCATTAACTGTCCCTTTTTTCTGTCTGTCTGGTATCTGAAATAAAAGAAAACGGCTAAATAAGAACAAGCTAACAAATAGCTTAGCTTACCCTTAATATTACAATAAGACAGAACCTTAAACATGAAATAAACACTTGTTGGGCTGTCTTATATTTGCGCCAAAATCGCCACCCCATTTACATATGAAAAGAAGAAATTAGCGCTCATTAACGGTGTATTAAACTCACCTTTGTCACAAACGCAGACAGGCATCAACGATAAACACCAACGGCTATAAAACCAACGGCTTTTGCTCAGCTCTATTATATCCCCAAGGACCCCTTAGCTGTCTAACAAGATGCCTGACGTAAAAATACGAATTAGCTGTCTAAAGTAAAAAATACGTATTAGCTGTCTAACAATATGCCTGAACAAAAACAATGCATAAATACTAAGGGAATTTATAACAGCCGCCCCCAGAATAGCCTAGCTATTATGTAAAGTCTATTAAATTCCCTAAGATGAAGTGGAGTCCTGTATTTTGTCCATCATCAGGTGGAATGGCCGGCAGCTGGACCATACGTGGTACCGACCGCAGGTAGGTCTTCTCTCCAATCCGAACCTCAGCTGACCGGATCCGACCGTCTGCACTCTCGATCACCTTGACAACCTCCCCGATGGGCCACTGTGCTCTCTGAAGCTGGGGATCAACGATCATGTCGATCGTGCTCTGCGTGAGGTCATCAGTAGGCCGCCTCCACTCCTGCCGAACTTCCAAGAACGGAAGGTGATGCCGCAGGAACTGCACACAGAAGTGGTCCACCATCATCTGACAGTGGCGCCAACGTCTTCTTGTGACGGTGTCAGGAGCGTAAGACGCTTGGGGTAAGGAGGCGTCCCGCCGCCCCATCAACAACATATTTGGCGTCACTGGATCAGGATCAGCTATGTCTGATGAAACATAGCCTAAGGGCTTGGCGTTGGATCTGGTCTCGACCTCGATCTTCTTACATATGTGCAGGAACTCGTAGTACGGGTTGGCTCGCTCCGTCTGGTAGGACTCGATCTCCTCCAGCTTCACGGTGTCCACGATGGCTGCCAGAGACTGCTGGCACCGCTCCTTCTGCTGAGCCGCACAGCTCAGCTGGGAGCTCAGCAGCTTGGGCATCTTCCTCTTGCACGGATGAGGAACGTGGACGTCCACTTCCTCGTCTGAGGGGCGGAGCTTGAGCTTGGCTCCCGAGGAGTCAGACTCTTGGTCTCCACACTGAGGGGAGGAACACTCCGAGGTGTTGCTGCTGTCCGTCTGAGCTGCCGGCTGGATGCTGGTTTGACTCTGCTCTTCGGCTGCGGACGAGGATTCGGGTTTCTCGTCAGCTGGCATGGCCTCCATCGGATCAGGGTGGAGCTCAGCTTTGGATTCAGAGACACCTTCTGAACTCAGGCTGCCTTCGAGTGGTTCAGTTCTGTTGGTCTCTGAGCTCTGTGGGACGTCGGTCCTCTCCTCAGCCTTGTGTTCAGGACTGATACAGGACACGTTGTCCTCCATATGAGACCCAGGACAAAAGGCTGCATCGTCACTAGGGGGCCAAGACTTCTTGCAGTCTGGATAATTTATGATCCTGTTGTCTTCTGAGCCCTTAGACTCAGTTTTATTTAAACTGGGTGATGTCTCCCCTTCAGCAGAGACGGGAATGTGCAAACTGGTGGACAGTACTGGACTCCCCGCCCATTCTGTTCATAGGTTCTCTGAACCAGTCTCCATGTCCTCTTCTTCTGGTCTGTCGGGGTTTGCCACAGGATTGTTGCTATGGTCAGTAAATTCTCTCTCACTATCACGAACTAGCTTGGGCAGTTCAGGTACAGGAACAGGCTGCTTCGGCAGCTGGAAACTGTATGTGGACTGTGGCATGGTGTACTGTGGCAGGGAAGAACTGTATCCATGAGAAGCTGGCCCTACCATGACAGGCACTGGCTGGTAGACTGTCTGTACTGCAAGATGCTGAAGCTGGAGAACAGGTTGTAGAGATGGACCTGGTTGATAACCTGACGGCTGCAAGATGGGCTGTGTAGTAATAATCGGTGGGGGCTGGTGCACAGGAGGTGCAGTGATAACTGGTGTATGCTGATACACAGGCTGTGCATTAACCTGCAGGGGCTGATACAAAGGCTGTGCAGTGTTAACTTGCGTGGGCTGATACACAGGCTGTGTGGTGTTAACTTGCATGGGCTGATACACAGGCTGTACGGTTTGATACACAGGCTGTGCCGCGTTAACTTGCATGAGCTGATACACAGGCTGTGTGGTGTTACCTTGTGTGGGTTGATACACAGGCGGTGGCACTGCCATAGGGGTGTAGAGGTTCTGGCACTGAAGCATAATATTGTTTGATAGTGATGTGGGTTGCAGCACATGACGTGGTGTTGCTGGAGCCAGGGGTTGACGTGCTGGTGTTGACACAGCTGGATGTGGCTGGTATTCTGTATGGGCTGGACCTGTATAATTGGGCTGGTATTGTTGAGCATTTACAGCTGTAGTCACAGGATTAATTATTTGATAGGCTGGTTGGTATAACGTAGATATTGTGTTATACTGGCTTGTCTTATCGACTGCCGCCGCTGGGAAATGACGCTGTGAGAACCCGAGTGCTGAAAACAGCTGGCCATCTTGAATAGCAGACTTGGTCTGCAGGCTGAGTGACTGCAGCTGCTGTGCACTGGCACTTATGCCTGGTCCCCACTGCACAACTCGAAACGCGCCTGCCGTCCCCTTTTGGCCGCTTGTCACGGTCCCACTAGCCACTGAAGACCGTCTGATGACGCGCACTAGGGGGTGGCAGAGGGAGGGGTCTCTAGCTCGTTTTCCGGGTTCAGTTGTTGTGTTAACTGCACCTCCGACGGTCTTTGATGAGATTAAAACGTTTTTTTAATGTTTGGGGTGATCTACACTGGAGAGAACAGCAGCCTGTCAGCAGCAACTGTAAAAATGCCACGTTTCTTACCGGAGTTTGGTTCCAATTCATGGAGGCTCGATCCGGTAAGTTTAAAAAGTCCAAAAAAAGTCCCGTTGTGGTTGTGTAATCAGATAGCAGAGGCTCTCCGACTGTTTGCTGGACGCGTCGAGCCACCAGAGATCAAATTTTCTGGCGTTGGCAGTTCGACGCCTAGGTTGATTTGGACGCGCGCGTGCGTGGAAAAGGAACTACAGGCTGCCGCCGCGCCGCTTCGATCACTCGAATCGCGCCGCTTCCCGGTTCGCCGTGACTCCACGCGTCTCCTCATAGACTTTGAATGCAAACCGGCCGCTTCAGCCGCCTGACACCGGGGCAGTGGGTACCAGGCATCAGATTGTCATCCTGATGAGGGGCAGCATAAGACATTAGTGACTGAGGAACTTGGTAGTCCTGGAGGTGATCTGGTAGCTGCCGTGGCCGTTCTGTTAATCTTGATGTGTCCATTTTGCTGATATGAGTGAAGTAATCCGACTCGAAGGACCATTTGTTATGGAGAGTTAGGACTGTATGTTGATTTTGAGGAGTTTAGCTGGAGCACTTCACCCACACAGACACTCCGATCAGAGAGCGAGTCCTGACACAGCAAGATAGTGTTTTCTTGGAGTTTAATTAACTATCCAGTTCGTTTACAGCATGAAGTTTCCCTTTGTGAGCTGTCTATTCTTCATAACTGATAGTAACTGGCATTAACTGTCCCTTTTTTCTGTCTGTCTGGTATCTGAAATAAAAGAAAACGGCTAAATAAGAACAAGCTAACAAATAGCTTAGCTTACCCTTAATATTACAATAAGACAGAACCTTAAACATGAAATAAACACTTGTTGGGCTGTCTTATATTTGCGCCAAAATCGCCACCCCATTTACATATGAAAAGAAGAAATTAGCGCTCATTAACGGTGTATTAAACTCACCTTTGTCACAAACGCAGACAGGCATCAACGATAAACACCAACGGCTATAAAACCAACGGCTTTTGCTCAGCTCTATTATATCCCCAAGGACCCCTTAGCTGTCTAACAAGATGCCTGACGTAAAAATACGTATTAGCTGTCTAACAATATGCCTGAACAAAAACAATGCATAAATACTAAGGGAATTTATAACACTAGATGTTATTACTGTTTTTCTCTTGCATTTGTTGTTGGATGTAACTGGGACCCTGTGTACATAATCTCGTTTTCATCACATGTACCAAATGTGGTGCAAATGACAATAAAGACTCTCTGACAGAACAGAATCCAGAAGCAACAGTACAGAGTGGTGTTAAAATCTAACCTAACAAGCGTGAAACGTGACATATCCCCACCTCAAGGGACGCCTCCTGGCGTTCCACCTGGTTGGTCCGGATGGAGCCTATGGAAGCTAGAGATGAGGGACCTGTCCAAAACATAGTGGGAGGGAACCCAGGACCGCTCCCCCGGGCCATACCCTTCCTAATCAACCAGGTACTGGAGGCCTCGGCCCCTCCGTCTAGAACGGAGGAGGCAACGGACAGTATAGGTGGGAGACCCGTCAATAAGGTGGGCTGGAGGAGGGGACCAAACAGGGGGGTGAAAACCAGAGGTTACCATGGGCTTGATACAAGAAACATGAAAGGTTGGGTGGACACGGAAGGACTTGGGCAGGGAGACACAAACAAAAACGGGGTTGATGACTTTGGAAATGGGAAAAGGACCAATAAAACGGGGGGCAAGCTTACGGGACTGCGCCTTGAGGGGGAGGTTCTTGGTGGAGAGCCAGACCTTCTGACCCACCTTGTAGTCTGGTTGAGGGGTCCTGCAGCGGTCGGCTTTTCTAATATAGACCGCCGTAGTTTTGAGCAAAGCCCGCCTGGCTCTCCTCCAGACCCTCTGGCACCTGAGGGCCGCTAAATTGTCAGAAGGAACAGCAGCGTCACGTTCCTGAACAGAAAAAACAGGGGGTTGATAACCAAACACAACGTAAAAGGGGGAAAGACCAGTGGCCGAGGAAGGGAGAGTATTAATGGCATGTTCCACCCAGGGGAGAGTGGAGGACCACTTTTCAGGGTCCTGCTGGCAAAGGAGTCTAAGCTTACCCTCCACCTCCTGGTTAGCCCTCTCAGCCTGGTCGTCAGTCTCAGGATGGAAGCCAGAAGAGAGATTGATGGAAATCCCAAGCAGGCTACAGAACTCCCTCCAGAAGAGAGAGGCAAACTGAGGGCCCCTGTCAGAAACAATAGGGAGCCCGTGAAGTCTGAAAACTTCACGGGCCATGATGTGGGCTAAGTCCTTAGAAGATGGCAGTTTCTTAAGGGGTACAAGATGAGTCATCTTGGAGAAACGATCTACAATGGTGAGAATGACCGTGTAGCCTTCTGAGTTGGGGAGACCAGGGACAAAGTCCATAACAATGTGGGACCAGGGACGAGAAGGACAGGGAAGAGGACGAAGAAGTCCAGAGGGGGGACGCCTAGAGGCTTTAGACTGGGAACAGGCGGGACAAGAACGTACAAAGGTATTAACATCCCTGGACAGGGTCTCCCACCAGAACAGGGACCGGACCAAAGCGAGGGTCTTGGTTAGGCCCGGGTGACAGAAGAGGCGAGAGCTATGACTGAACTCCAACACCTTCCTGACCCAATCAGGAGGGACATAAAGACGATCCCTCGGACATTCAGGAGGTGGAGGAAGTGACTGGTTGAGATGTTTCAGGTCAGATTCTAAATGAGTGGTAGCTAGACGGGTAGACTCTGGGAGGATGTAGTTCTCCTCAACCCCAAGGGAAGGAGAGTCGCCCTCAGAAATACGAGACAGAGCATCAGGTTTAACATTCTTCTCGCCCGGGCGATAGGACAGGGTGAAATTAAACTGGGAGAAAAAGAGTGCCCACCTGGCCTGGCGGGGGTTTAAGCGGCGAGCTGACTGGAGATACTCCAGGTTCTTGTGGTCAGTCCACACTAGGAAAGGAAACCTTGAGCCCTCCAGCCAG
>JBBPBX010091602.1:0-13903 GCA_038048925.1 Garcialebias charrua
ATATATATATATATATATATATATATATATATATTTATATATTTATATACACGATCCTGTGTACATACTCTCGTTTTCATCACATGTACTACATGTGGTGCAAATGACGATAAAGACTCTCTGACTCTGATGTATAAATATGCCCCCAAGGCCTCATCCACACCAACAGAATGGCCTCATATACATACCAATGGCTGCAAAAATGCTAATTCAATGAGCCATTTGACTAACTCCCATGGGAACTATAGTTAGAATATCCGAATGGCTCACATGTGGTAGTGCTAGTGCTAGTCAGTCAATACTAGGGATGTAACGGTACACGTGGATGTACCGAACCGTTTCGGTACAGCACATTCGGTTCGGTCCACCTGTGTATCGTTTCGCTTATTTT
Organism: Garcialebias charrua; assembly: GCA_038048925.1. Classification (NCBI taxonomy): domain Eukaryota; kingdom Metazoa; phylum Chordata; class Actinopteri; order Cyprinodontiformes; family Rivulidae; genus Garcialebias; species Garcialebias charrua. The sequence goes on from JBBPBX010091602.1 coordinate 392, forward strand.
TTCACTCATTAAACATTATGAACAGGGGAATATGCACCGCGGAACAAAATTTCCTGGGCGCGTTTCAGCACGGAGCTATTATCGCGTAGCACGCGCAGCATTTAGCCGTTAGCATCTCGTGTGCGGTTTCCTGTTTGGGAACGTTATGGCTTTCTTGTTAAAAGACGAGTGCACATCCAAAGCTGTGTGTGTGGACTTCGTTTCACAGAAACTGGATCTGCAGCAGCAACAAGTCTAACGTGAACGCGCTGGAAACTATGTCATCCGAACGTGAACAAAGAAACAGCAGCTGCATTAAAACGACTTCATCAGGTAATTCAGATGGGTCCAGAGCAATAACACAAGCTGTAGGATCTAAAAAAGCTAAGTCTGGTCCTCTGGACATTCAAAAAACAAAACAAAGCAAAAAGTGGTCTGTTTAAGGTTAAAATCAGACACCACTCTGAACAGCAGGACCACGCTTTCCATAGAACAACTGTGTCAACTCTTGAAACTGTGCCTGCAGTCAACCTACTTCACATATGGGGAGCAATATTATAGGCAGAAACATGGGTGTGCTATGGGGTCTCCAGTTTCTCTTATTGTTGCCAACATGTACATGGAGGAGGTAGAGGTAGGTGGATTGTTTTCAAGATGGCGGCGCGTGCAAAGGCTGCGGCTTCTCTCTCTCCTGACTTTGACTTTGAAAAGAGAGCCTTGACATCCTTTTCAGGGAGACCACCAAGTCATTGGTTCAGGTATGTTGATGACACCTGGGTTAAAATTAAATCTCAGGAAGTCCAACATTTCACTGATCACATCAACTCTGTGGATAAATATATCAAGTTCACACGAGAAGATGTAAAAAATGGCAGGTTGGCTTTCTTGGACTGTGAGGTCTCAGTTTCTGATAGAGGAAATTTGCAAACTGAGGTGTACCGCAAACCCACACACACAGACCAGTATTTACAGTTTGACTCCCATCACCCTCTGGAGCACAAGTTAGGAGTCATCAGGACTCTGTACCACAGAGCAGACAGCGTCCCCACTAACTCAGGAGCCAGACAGAAGAGAAATCACACACAAAACAGGCTCTAGAGAAATGTGGATATCCTAACTGGGCCTTCCTGAAAGCAGAGAAGAAACCCAAACAGGACTCCAGCAGCCATCAGGTGAAAAGAAGGAACCCAGACCCAGACCAGTGGTCATTCCAGATGTTGCAGGAGTTTCAGAGACATTGAGACGTTTATTTTCTAAACACAACGTCCCAGTGGCTTTTAAACCCCAAAATACATTAAAGACTGGTTCATCCCAAAGATCCAGTCCCCCGGCACAAACAGAGTAATATTGTGTATGTTGTTCAGTGTCAGGAGGGTGATCAGTCTTATATCGGGGAAACTAAACAGCCACTGGCCAAAAGGATGGCCCAGCACAGAAGATCAACATCATCAGGTCAGGACTCTGCAGTCTACACTCATCTCCAGGTCAGAGGTCACTCTTTCAGGGATGAAGATGTTCACATCCTTGATAGAGAGGAACAATGGTTTGAGAGAGGAGTAAAGGAGGCCATCTTTGTGAAAAGAAACCGTCCATCATTAAACAGAGGTGGAGGCCTCCAGTTTCAACTGTCCCCCTTATACAACGCTGTTTTTTAGGAATGTGCGATATGGCCTAAAATTCATATCACGATATATATTGTGAAGGGTGGCGATAACGATATATATCGCAGTATGTTTTTGGTATAAAACTTGCAATAGGAATGAAAAAAAGAAGCATAGGGTGTTCTTTTGACAACATTTATTTTGAAAACTGTTGTATCACAAAATAATCTCAATCAAGAAGAGTCAAACACTATTTCTAGAGGTTTCTATAAAAAAAAGAAATCAAGTATATGCTTGTTTCTTGTAGTTCAAATTGTATGAAATATTCAGCTATAAAAAAATGTTGATAATTAACCATTGTCAGCTAACTCAAAAAATAAAGAGATACAGAGCAGCTTTTTAAATATAAAATGGTGCATACTGAACACTTAAACTTGAACTCAAACTTGAACTCAAACCCAAAATTAGTTAGAAATATTAGTTCTAAAGTTTTTAAAAACAAACAAAAAACAATAATAATCAAGTATAGGCTTCTTTCTTCTAGTGCAAAACAGTGAAAATATATCAGTTATTTGTTTTAAATTAAGTATGTTGACAAACTTTTTTTTTTAGCTAATGCAAAAAATAAACACCAACAGAGCAGCATTTTACATAAAAAATAGTGCACACTGAACACAAACTTGAACTCAAACTCAAAATTTAGCTGTCATCTGTTAGAAATAATAGTTTGAGTTTTTAATTGCACACAAAAAAATCAAGTATTAGGCTTCTTGCTTACAGTGTAAAACTGTACAAAATGTATGAAATGTTTGCCATTTGTTTAAATAAGCTATGCTGAACCATTGTCAGCTAACTAAAAAAAACACACCAACAGAGCAGCATTTTACATAAAAAATAGTGCACACTGAACACAAACTTGAACTCAAAATTTAGCTGTCATTTGTTGGAGTCGACAGGTTGTTGGCCAAGAACACAAGCTTGTCCACAGTTTCTGGCTTTAACAGAGATCTGTGGCATGAAACAATGTTGCCACCAGTGCTAAATGCCCTTTCTGAGGGAGCACTTGTAGCTGGGATGCAAAGATATTTCTTGGCCAGTTTTGCCACTCTTGGAAAATTAACCTGATGCACTCTCCACCAGTCCAGTGGGTCTGTTTCTCCATCAACCTCCAGTGCCTGTAGGTAAGTCTTTAGCTCCACTTCGATGGCTTCTCTGTCAGAAAGAGCAGCTGTACCAGGCTGATTTGAGCTCTTTTTGAAAAAGCTTCCCAGACTCCGTTTTACTTTCTTTGCTTCCCTGGTTGGAACATCAGGAGCTTCACCAGACGCAGCTGCAGCTGCTGCACCTGTTGCTTGTGGGTTTGTGCTTGGGAATGACTCAGTGACTGATACTGTTTGTTGCATCTCCAGCAGCACTTGAATTTCTGCTGCAGCTTTGGTCTTGACATACTCCTTGCGGTCATCAGCTATGTAAGCATCTCTGAACCGTGGATCAACGAAGGAGGCCATATCCAGCAGTTCCTCTGTTTCTGGGTCGGAGTACTTCTCATTTAAATACTGTACTGCAGAATGGCTTTTTTCATATCCTTGGTCAGTTCTGTGTCATTTTCAGCAGCAGCAAGAACTGTGTTGTTGAAAAGATCTAGAAGAGGTTTCAGATAGGACACACTAACATACTGTTCCCCAGACAGTGAACTCCAGCAGTGGGCCTAAGGTCTTGCTTACAGACTCCAAGACATCAATGTCCTGCCAAGTAGGTACAAGATGTCTTGTTTTCTTGTCTGCTTTCAGTACCAGACATATCGCCTTCTCCTGTTCAAGCACTCTCTGAATCATTTGTTGGCGTGACCCCCACCTTGTTGGCGTTTCCGTGATGAGCCGATGAAAGGGAAGTTGATGCTCTGCCTGGACTTTGGTCAGCTCTTTCTTCTTTTTCCAAGAATGGGAAAAGGCACTCACAATCTTCTTGCATGTACCAAAAGGCACGCTCAGTCCGGGGATCTTTCACACTTTTCTCTGTAGATAAAGTAGTTAAATATTAGTTCATTCCCGGTTTTATTATATATATGCAGACACAGTAACTTTCATGCTTGGAAACGTACATCTTTAAATAAAAATGGAACTCAGCATATATTTTTATTAACTAATATGTGATGATGTTAATGTTTTACATTTTATTTTATTATATATATGCAGACACAGTAACTTTAATGCTTGGAAACGTACATCTTTAAATAAAAATGGAACTCGGCATATATTTTTATTAACTAATATGTGATGTTAATGTTTTATATTTTATTTTATTATATATATATATGCTGACACAGTAACTTTCATTTTACATTTCATTTTACATTACTGCCTATAGTCATACTACTGTTTACATTTACTGTTTACATTTAATACTACCGTTAACATTTATTACTACTGTTTACATCTAGACTTTTTATATCTACACTACTGCTGATATACAGTATATATTCTTTTTACTAGCCTTATTGCATAATGCCATTTTATCTCTATACCAATATCAACTACCTCATACATATACTGTGTACATTAACCTCATATGCTGCTTTGTCACTCTTTACAAATGTCAAATGCCAGAACCTTCATTTATTTTATAGATATACTTTTTATACTTTATACTTCGGGACAGTATTACACTCTATTTCATTTTATGATTATGTTTATTAAATGTTGGTGTTTTTGGTGTTGGTGAAACTTTTTATACTTTTATACTACTATGAAAAACTACTATGCAAAAAACTCAGGACAGTATTACACTCTATTTCATTTTATGATTATGGTTATTAAATGTTGGTGTTTTTGGTGTTGGTGAAACTTTTTATACTTTTATACTACTATGAAAAACTACTATGCAAAAAAACTCAGGACAGTACTAAACTTTTATTATTTCATTTTATGCTTGTTTATTAATTGTTTAGTGTTTAAATGGTTACTGTTGCACCGAGGGACTGAGAGAGAAATGCAATTTCAATCCTGTGTATGTCCTGTACATATTGCAGTTTTGATAATAAAGTTGACTTTGACTTCATGCTTGGAAACGTACATCTTTAAATAAAAATGGAACTCAGCATATATTTTTATTAATTAATATGTGATGATGTTAATGTTTTATATTTTATTTTATTATATTTATGCAGACACAGTAACTTTAATGCTTGGAAATGTACATCTTTAAATAAAAATGGAACTAAGCATATATTTTTATTAACTAATATGTGATGTTAATGTTTTATATTTTATTATTTTTATTTATTTATTTTTATTTTTTTACTTACCTATGGAGAGGTGGAGCCTGTGGCCAAAACACTGCAACCTGGACCAATCATTGAGAGCCACTGCCTTCACGATATTTGCTCCATTGTCTGTGGTGATGCACACTTGATTTTCTTCTTTAAAACCCCACGATTCAAGTGCTTCTTTAAGTCCTTGTGCTATCTCTTCAGCTGTATGCTCAGCAGGGAAATATGACGTCTGCAGACACCGGCTGCAAAGTTTCCATTCATCAGAAATAAAGTGAACCGTCAGACTTATATAGGGCTCCATGGTGCGACTCGACCACAAGTCTGTTGTTGTGGCAAAATGTTTCACGTCACGAAGCTCATTTTCAACCTTCTCACGGAGCTCGTTATATATTTTCGGCATTTCTGTTTCTGTGAAGTATTTGCGGCTTGGCACAACGTAACGCGGATCAAGGGTTTTGATCATGCTTCGAAAGCCGCTTTTCTCCACCGTTTGAAACGGAACCATATCTTTGCACAGATGTTCTGTTATGGCTCTGGTAATTTCAGTCCATCGCTGGCTCTTTCTATCATACGGGCAACATTTTGAAAATGCTTGCGTAATTGAGGTCTGTGTGGAATCCTGCTTTTTCTTCACTTTATTTTGACTGGAACTCGCAGTCGGCTGCATCGCTTGGCATTGCTGGTATTCAAGCACAGGCTTTGTTTTAAGGGGGTAAAACAAATTGCTCGTATTACCTCCCTTTGAAGGAACTGTCGCTCCACAGACTTTACAGATTACATTTTTCTGCTCATGGTCTGACTGCTTAAACCCAAACCAGGGTCCTCATGTATCAACCGTGCGTGCGCACAAAAACCTTGCGTACGTCACCATCCACGCAAAACCCCGTATGTATCAAAAATGAACTGAACGTGAATATGTGCGCATCCAAGTACATTTCCACGCCAGCCCCATGGCTGGCGTACGCACGTTTTGTGGTTCTTGTTCCTTTGGCGACACTTACAGGTGATTCAGAGAAACTGAAGCCCCACAGTCTGTGGTTGACTTTAAGAGCGGCTTGAAGACCTTTCTTTTCAACCGAGCATACTCTACTCCTCATGATTCTACTTTTGATCATAGCTGATACTGTTGTTGATTTTAATTGTTTTATTATTTGTTTCATTGACATTTAATTCTGTTGCACCTTGTAGCACTTTGAGATTTCCATTGATGAAATGTGCGTTATAAATTGATGTCATCATTATTATTATTATTATTAACTGTTCATGATGTGAAAATGATTAATATTCCCACCAAACACACGATTAACAAGTATTACATCCACATGACGCAGTTAAATAAAGGACGCGCAAAGTTGTGCCAAAAATAAATTTAACAGGAACGGATTCATTCAGCCTTACTGGAGGATATAATAAATAGTGTAACACGCAGAGCATTTATTTATAAACAGATATAATTTTCTGATCTAGGATATGGCTTATCAGCCGTTTTCAGAAATAATCATTTTTCAGTTTGGCACTGCTGCGCTCTGGAGCAACACAGGAGCCGTGCATCACGCGTGCACATGCAGAAGCAGCGATCAAACTGTTCCCGAGCTTTCCTGAGGGAGCTGGCAGGCCGATCAGGGCAGTCCAGTCCACACAAAGCCGATTCATGTCCAATGGAATGTCTCATCTACTGTATATGATTCCAAAGGCTGAGTGGTCGCGGTTTGGAGCGCGCGCGCACCCTCGCCGGTGTTAAGCCTAATTTATACTTGACGCGACGCGCAGCGCACGAGGGTGCGCGCTCCAAAAGTGACGCAATTTCACAGTCCCCGCCCCTGCGCGTTGGCCCCGCGCAGGGGATTAGCGCGTGCCGTGCACCTCTGAATTTTTGAAACTCCGCAAGCCCTGCGCGCGCGCGGTGGGCGCTACGATTTGATTGACCGACAGCCTTCACCCTCTTCACGCCGGAGCCTGCAGCTGTTTGCGCCGCTGTGGTCGTGGAGACGGAGTCGCGACGCATGGAGGAATGTTTTGTGACACAAAATGTATTAAATTATCCTTCATTCCTGATCTGGAGTCGGACTTTTCTTTTGTTTTTTCGCCAAAAGTCACGTGATCGCTTTCTCCTCCGCTGACTCCATGCATTAAAACCGCAAATAAAGACAACAGTTCAGCACGCGAGCAGAAAGCTATTTGTTTTTGTTGTGTGACGTCAAACAGTTCTTCTTCTACGGTAGATTTCTTCTTCTACACCTTTCTTGCAACATATGCACAGGTTTTAGAGGGTACTGCCTCCTGCTGGTCCGTAAAAGAACAGCACTTTGCCATGCGCCGCCGTGGGACAACTATAAACACCGAGGCGACACTATAAACGCATTTCGCCGCGCGGCGCGCACGCTCCAGCCTGCGGACAAAAGCGAAAGTCTAACTCAGCCTTTACACGGCAGCTGGAGGTGATTCATAATCTGCGTTTATTGTAGATTTCTCCAAAATGACACGTGAAAGTACACCATATATAACTTGTAGGAGAGTAAAAGCTTCACAGACAAACAGACTCTGCGCACAAGGCTGCGGCGCGCGCAGCGTTTGGAGACTCCAACATCACGTCATGTCATGAAAACTCTCCACTGAGACGCACAGACCCGTGTCTTCATATCATCTATTAAATAAACAAAGATCTACCAAACATCTAAGTTCCTCTGTGTTTACAGTAATTATGGTAATAAACTCGTGCGCAAAGTTAATATTTTCACTCAGAATGAATGGATGAGCCGGTTGCGCACCAAAGCAGGGTGCGCGCACACACAAATACCGACACACAATCACTCGTTCTTTGCGTGATAAACACATTTTATTACTATTCTTACTTAGGATTATTTTCCTCACTCATATTATATTAAATTCATTATTTTCCTGAATCTAGAAATGATTTCTGATCGCGCAGGGATCAAACAAACATGTCCTTCACACATGCAGGAAGTAATTTGCATCTGTTTAACATATGTAAATGAAGGCGTGTCAGGGGAGGTGTCTCACGTGCGCTCAGTTCCACGTTAATTGTGATGTACAAAAGGAATGTGCGTGGATTCCGGTGTACGCACAGTTTGATACATCTGGATTTTTTTGTGCGTACACACTTTTCTGGATTTGACCGTACGTCACTTTTCAGTAGGAAATCCACGCAAGTCTTTGTACATGAGGCCCCAGGTCCATATTATTGACGCCTTTGCTTCTGCTTTCTTCACTAGCTCGTCTTCACGCGCACCGCTCTCAGCCATGCTGCTCCAGTTTAAGCTAACAGTGGCGCGGCGCCTGCTGGTGACGTCATCAACAAGCGTTCCTGCGGTTAGCCGGTAGACGAGAGATCTATATCATAGCGCATATTTCTATCGTTTATACCATATATCGTTTATATCGCGCATCCCTACTGTTTTTGCTAGTATCACTCAGCCCTCTGTGAATAGCAAACAACCATCAGGGTGCTAACGATCTATCGTTAGGCTGATGGTCCTCCTTGATCATGTGAGCAACTGGTTTCAGGCTTTCATCAGCCAACTGGTTGAGCCACTGTGAGAGGGTGCTATTTATGAGACTGAGCTGAATACAGCAGCTTAGACTGAGGAAGTCTTTCGGACGAAAGACGAAACGTTTCTACAATTTTTTTGCTTTGTTTTGTTTTTTTGAATGTCCAGAGGACCAGGCTTAGCTTTTTTAGATTTTTCTACCTGGATTATTGAGCATGCATCAGGGTACAAGCTGTAGGAGTTTATAAATCTCTGAATCTAAGTCTGAACGTTGTTATATGCGCAGGCTTTAAAGTTACTGAGCGTCGCTATGAGACATTCATCACGTCAACACTTCAAAAAGTTCAGCACTTTATGAAAAAAATTAACTGATAGTGTCAACAAGCCCTGGAGCTGATTAAAGCCCTGCCCTGATGATGATGATGATGATGAGTGAGAGATTCAACCGTTCAAGAAGAGGTATTGTTCTTTTATTATTATTATCTACCTAATCTTTTTTATTTAAAATCATAATCTTATTAACTTGTTGTTGTTTTTTTAGCTCTTTGTGTTTTATTTCCAGTCTGGGACAGAGGTAGAAGCTCTCTTCTTCCACTTCAGGGAAATCCACCAGAGCTCACCTGCAGCTAAGAAGTGTATGATGACTGAACTGAACTCTGAACTTTTCCAAGGACCTGTCCCACCTGGGGGAGCAGGTCCAAGAAGAGGTTGTGAGTACAGTAATGAGGACAAATACAGCCACACTGCTGCTACTGGACAAAAACTTGATTAGTTAGATTGTAAACAGTCTGTTGCTGCTTATTGTTCTGGTTCTGACTGTTATTGTATTTATTAAGATTTTTATTATTGTTAATATAGTTTATTTATTGTAGAGTGCTGTTTATTTAAAATATCATCCAAATGGGTCACTTTTATTTATTACTACAATACAATACAAACATATTTTTGGCATATTTTCAAAATAAACATTTTGTAAGTCTTTATTTTGTCTTTTTTTTTTTGTGCCAAAAATAAACCGAACCGAGCCCTCCTTGTAATTGAACCGAACCGAAATGTGATTTTAGCGTACCGTTAAACCCCTAGTCAATACCTACCATACCATACCATTTTATTTATAAAGCACTTTAAACAGGAACAAGTCCACACAAAGTGCTGGACAAACAAACACGCAACAGGCAACACAGACAATGACAACACGAAAAACATAAAAACATTGCAGATCATAAATAAAACGATCCAATACAAATCAGCAGGCATACCTATTTCCAAAAGCGGGAGGAACATAGAGTGACCTATAAGAGTGGAGGAAGGAGTACGCAGGTCGACTACATTCTGTGTAGAAGAGGAAACCTGAGGGAGATTGGAGACTGTAAGGTTGTGGCAGGAGAGAGCGTGGCCAGACAGCATCGGATGGTTGTGTGTAAAATGACTGTTGTTGTGAAGAAGTGAAAAAAAGAGTAAAATCAGAGAAGATGACCAAATGGTGGAAGATGAAGAAGGAAGAATGTTGTAAGAAATTCAGAGAGGAGCTGGTAAAGGCTCTGAGTGGTAAGAAAGGACTTCCAAATGACTGGGCTACTATAGCAACAACAATTAGCGAGACAGGTAGGAAGGTACTTGGTGTGTAATCTGGACAGATATAAGGAAACCTGGTGGCGGAATAGTGAAGTGCAGGACGTTGTCCAAAGAAAGAGATTAGCCAAGAAAAAATATGACAGTGAGAGGACTGAAGAGAGGAGACAGAGATATAAGGAGATGGGACATAGAGCAAAGAGGGAAGTAGCTAAGGCAAAGCAGAGGGCGTACGATGAGAGACTGGACTCTAAAGAGGGCGAGAAGGACTTGTACCAATTGGCAAGACAGAGGGATCAGGCTAGAATGGATGTGCAGCAAGAAGATAAGAATGGTAATGTTCTAACAAGTGAGGAGAGTGTGACGGGAAGATGGAAGGAGTACTTTGAGGAGCTAATGAATGAAGAGAATGAAAGAGAAAGTAGAGTAGAGGTCATAGAAACTGTGGACCAGGAAGTGGGAAAGATTAGTGAGTGTCACAGTCCAGGTTTTTGGATTCAAAGACAGTCAGACACGGGTGCAAAAACAAGAACGGTTTTTATTAATTATTGGCTGTGTGTGCGAAGTCAGGATCAGCTGCTTTAACAGGTCCTCACAGGCTATAAGGAGAGAGTCACCTGTCAGCAATGACGTCACTGGCAGAGCAGCTGCAGTACGTGGTTTGTGGTGGGGCAACTCCAAGATCAGGGTCCAGATAACGAAGCAGGGTCAAACACAAGGAAACAGACAGGAGAAACCAAAGCCAAGTCGTAATCCGTAACCGTAGTCGTGGAGGGAAAGCAGATTAGTTTACCGTGGTCTGATATTCAGTCAAAATCCATAGACGGATGGGCAAGGCGAGGAAACTGTGGTACAGGCGCGAGGTACATACAAGGTAAGATAATCCAGGCTGTGGCATGAAACAAGAACGGATACCTTCAGAATCAGGGGCCATGATTCGGCACTGGTGGAGAGAGAGAATGGAACTTAAAAGGGTGCAGAGAAGGTGAACTAGATGAGCTGAACAGGTGAGTGGAATCAGGGCTGATTGCCATGAGAAACAAGGGAGGCGTGGCTTGGAAGGGGTAGACTTGAGCTGGAGATGGATGATGGGCATCACAAAGCTAGCATCACACTAGTACAGGATATGTATGAGGACAGCAGGACATTTATGAGGACGGCAGGACAGTGGTGAGATGTGCTAGGCGTGATAGATGGCTTCAAGGTGGAGGTGGGATTGCATCAAGGATCTGCTCTGAGCTAGCCTGGCCCTCGCCTTCCTGCACAGCTCCGCTCAATTCTCATTTCCCTTCACTGCACAGTCTGGGACTTTACCCGCCCACAAGGATTTGTCCAGTAGATTTTTGTTCGGACCAATCAGAGAACAGAAGGGGCGGAGTTTTGGACCCTAACCCACGCCCCCACCTGTCCCAGCGCGCAGAGCCCTATAAAAGGCTCTGCCAGCGCTCAGTCAGCGAGCAGCGGCATGTTCTCATTCAAAAGATGCAAAGCGATGCAGATATGTGACACAAATTTATTAATTTCCCCTTCTTAATCCCTTATCTGGAGTTTTCTTTTGGTTTTTGGGCCAAAAGTCAAGTTATCGCTCCCTTCTCCCTCCTCCTCCTCCTCCTCTCCGCTGAGTGCCACCTGTCCCGGCGCGCAGCCAGAGCCAGCGCGCAGCCGCGTTCTCATGCAAAGCGATGCAGATATGTGACACAAATTTATTAATTTCCCCTTCTTAATCCCTTATCTGGAGTTTTCTTTTGGTTTTTTCCCCCAAAAGTTAAGTAATCGCTCCTTCTCCTCCACCCTCCTGCTGAGTAAAATGAGAGAGACAGCAGGCTCAATTCGTTGCTGTAAAATGAACACGGAAATGCCTCAGGTTGTCACGAGAAATAAACTCGGGTTTTAGTTGCTGAGCGAGTCCCATCAGATTTTCTGGTGTTTTGGTGAGCTGGACCAGCGATCCATGGTTTGATTTTATTGTATTAAAACGTTTTATAACATATGATATAAACACAGAATTTGCGCAGCAAGAGAAACGCTGCAGAGGGGGCGGAGCAGTTGTCAGTCAAGTTCAGCTGCTGAACTTCAGCAGAGGGGGGTGGCTGAGGGGAGGGAGCAGAATGGTTTCCCTGTTCAAATTATCCAATGGTTTTGTTCCTAATCAGAGGCCAACGCCTCCAGCAAGAAACGGTTTTCAATGGGAAAATTCCAGACCCTTGTGTGAAGCGAAGTGAAGCACAGGGTATGGTTTCAACCAGGCTAGCTCTGAGCCCTTTCTTGTTTGCTCTGGTGATGGACTGACTAACAGATTAGGTCAGGCAGGAATCCCCATGGACTATGATGTTTGCAGATGATATTGTGATCTGTGGAAGAGAACTTGGAGAGGTGGAGGTATGCACTTGGAAGAAGAGGAATGAAAGTCAGTCGTAGTAAGACAGAGTACATGTGTGTGAATGAGAGGGAGGCCAGTGGAACAGTGAGGCTACAAGGAGCAGAGGTCACAAAGGTGCAGGACTTCAAGTACTTGGGGTCCACTGTCCAGGAAAATGGGGAATGTGGTAAAGAGGTGAAAAGAGAGTCCAGGCAGGATGGAGTGGATGGAGAAAAGTTTCAGGAGTGATTTGTGACAAAAAGGTGTCAGCAAAGGTCAAAGGAAAAGTTTACAAGACAGTGGTGAGACCAGCTATGTTGTATGGTCTGGAGACAGTGGCATTGACAAAAAGACAGGAGAAAGAACTGGAAGTGGCAGAAATGAAGATGTTGAGGTTCTCCTTAGGAGTGACAAGGATGGATAAGATCAGGAATGAGATCATCAGAGGTACAGCACATGTTGAACAACTGGGAGATAAAGTTAGAGAGGACAGACTGAGATGGTTTGGACATGTCCAGAGGAGGGACAGTGGTTTGGACATGTCCAGAGGAGGGACAGTGGTTTGGACATGTCCAGAGGAGGGACAGTGGTTTGGACATGTCCAGAGGAGGGACAGTGGTTTGGACATGTCCAGAGGAGGGACAGTGGTTTGGACATGTCCAGAGGAGGGACAGTGGTTTGGACATGTCCAGAGAAGGGACATGGTTTGGACATTTCCAGAGGAGGGACCAGGGCCGGCCCAAGGCATAAGTGAACTAAGCGGCTGCTTAGGGCCCCGGGGCCACTAGGGGGCCCCCTAAGTGGAATATTATTTTTTTGGTAATGATTTCAATAGGATTGTATTTAACATTGTAAGTTCAGCTTTTGCGATTTATTGCATACATTTACATAGTTAAGAACTAATTATTCAGCTTTAAATTAATTTTTTTAACCATTTTATGTGGTTTCAAGTAATTGTTAATTTACATTATTTAAAGTACTCTGGCACAACAATTTCCTGCGGGATCAATAAAGTCCTATCTTAAGGATTTCCTTGATATTTGTTATTTTATTTTGTTTGTTTTTGCACAATTTAATTTATTTTTATGCATCTAAGTTATTTTATCTGTTGTTTGTTGTTCATCTTACACTAAAAATTACTTCTGAACATTACTGTTGCAGCTCTTTAAAACCAAAGATAATAAACCAGACAACACTTTCGCTGTAAAATACATTGCATAC
>JBBPBX010091604.1:0-11101 GCA_038048925.1 Garcialebias charrua
TTGTAACCAGCCAATAAAAACAGAGCTTGAATTTGAATCAGCCAATAAAAACAGAGCTTGAATTTGAATCAGCCAATAAAAACAGAGCTTGAATTTGAATTTCAGCAGAGCAAGGGTAACAGAGCCATATATGGCTCTGAGGGGGAGGGACCAGAAACGTGTCTCTGTTCAAAATTTTCCTGTTCCAGCGTGTTCCAGAAATTACATACTGAACCTTTAATGACATTTAACTCTGCATGTCATCCCTGAAATACTGACGCACAGAACCACAAGTCCAAGTGGGAACTGTGTCACAGAGTAAACACAATAAAAACATGTATTATCTGCAGCATTGTTCTTTAAAATGGCTCAACGCTATTAATGTATTATCCCTACAGCACCTCAATACTGAGGTATAATTTAGAATTGTTTAATAAAAATGAATCATTGATGGTCATTGTAGATAAATATTTGTTTTTTGACAAAGCTGTGTGCTACGGCATCCAAGTTTCATGAATGAAGAGCATAAATGCAATAAATTAATAAGAGATGAAGATAACCGTAAAAAAACATCAGGAGCCATTTTTCTTTTACACAGAGAAAAAATGGTTGAAACAAAACCAACTCTGTGAACACTTGCCCTATGGGGACGGAGGAGCAGACGTGTGTGAGGGAATTGTTTAATTGTAATTAAATAAAGATTTAATTTTAGCTGTTTTTATATACAAGTCTAACCAAGGACTGGGTTTTAAAATTAGCCTGTGGCTAGAAAACCTTCGTACAAGACAACGGCTGCTTCGTTTTTATCATATAACTTTGTTTATTGTGCTGTCCTTGCTCAAATAAACTTGAACGATTCAATGCAAAAAGAAGCAGAAAGAACATTTACTTTAAATCTTGTTGAAGTACAAGAATTGTTAATCATCGTTACAGGGATTGGATAAATTGACAGCATAGAAAGTTTGATCAAAATATTCTATTGTCCAATCCATGAGCCTGAACAAGAGACATGAGCAAAATGAACTGGCACACTGCAGATCTCAATTTACTGAGATTACAAAACAAATGTTTGCCAAGTAAATTAAAATGGTATGAGGAATCTTTCACATGGCCAGTTGGCTGTTTTCCTTGTGCTGTATTTTAAAGAGCAATAATTTGTGCAGTATTAATAAATGTAGTTCTCCCCTGCATTCAAGGTAATTAAAAATGCCCACAGTGAAGTGTCTGACGATCCAGCAGCATTTTTTATGGATTGTTGTGTTGCCCACAGATTCTCTGAGGTGCAGCCCATGCAGTTACAGAACATGAGCATAAAATCTCTAAATGAGTACATTTTACATAATCATAACTTTTCTCACAGAATTACAGGAGGACTTGAGAAAATGCTGCTACGGGTACTGCATCGACTTGTTGGAGAAGCTGGCAGAAGATATGGGCTTTACCTTTGACCTTTACATTGTTGGAGATGGGAAGTATGGAGCCCTGAGTGGAGCCGGGCGCTGGACTGGGCTTGTGGGCGACCTGCTGAGCGGAACGGCTGACATGGCTGTCACCTCCTTCTCCATCAACTCTGCCAGGAGTAGAGTCATTGATTTCACCTCACCTTTCTACTCCACCAGCCTGGGCATTCTGGTATAATTAATTTAGTTTGTTGAAGTTAAAAAAAAAATTGTATTGTATTGTACAATTTTTATTCATTTCATATTAAAAACAATGACAATTTTTAGAAAGAAAAAATTAAACAAAAAACACAAAATGAAAGGAAGCAGAAGAAGAAAACATTTCTTATTATATCTGCTCCTTATTAAACAATCAATTCAAACTATCAAATCAAACATTAATATACTTATTGTAATACAAAAGTATACAGTCTCATCAAAAATATACAGTCTCATCAAAATACCTATTATAATTTGTTAAATTAGAATCAACTTAATTATAACTGTAATTTTTATTCTCCATATCAAATGGAAACACAAGGTATTTATGAAATAAAACTTAAGGAGATAGTCTAGTCATTCTTTAAGTGATGTTATAGGTATCGTAATTGTGGACTGCCTATAAGGCAGCCATCAGCTGATAGGTTCCTTGCTCTTCCATCAACTTTAATGTGGCCTGAACCACAATGTGTTCCCCCACAAATGTTATATCAAAACGACCGGCTCGGCATCGTGATGTGTGCTCTTACTTTTATTTGCATTTCGAGATACCATGGCAACATATGTTGCAAACAAAGATGCCATTTTTCTCATCAAAAAACAGTGACAGAACTTTTCACAACTTTAATTGACACATTAAGGTCACATGACCTAGAGTGGGAGAAGTTTATTAACAAAACACTAATTACTTTTTGGAGCCATTTTTGGTTCAAGATGGCTGCCACAGCTACCTCAGAAAACTCAAAATTGACTAACTCAATCATTCACTGTACAGGTGTTGGTCATAAAATTAGAATATCATGAAAATGTTAATTTATTTCAGTAATTCCATTCAAAAAGTGAAACTTGTATATTCATTCTCTTTTTCTCTCTCACTGGCTCTGTAAAGAGGTGCATGCATTCTTTTCCCACTCCCTGTTCTCCTCCTGCTTTTTTGCTCTGTGTGTGTGTGTATCGGAGCAGCTCCTATTTTTCCACATCTTCCGAAATGAAAACTACTGTTTTGGATCTGACCAACTGGACTTACCATACAAATGACAAAACCTTTTCCACAAAGCAACAGGGCCCTGGGGAACCCTCATCTGCTCGGATGGCACGTGCAGCTGGATATATCTCTGGAGAAGTGGTATATGATGTCTAACTCTGCTGTCGACCGAGGACGCCAAAATGCATATACTGTACTTCAATTTATAACAGGTTTCCTGTTTTTGGAATAGTCTGGATCCTGGTTTATCAACATACAATGAAGAATAGCTCCATCTATTAGTAAGGAGAGGACGAGGAGAGGGCGCTGGCACTGTACGTTTGCCGCTTTTCTGCGCTAAAAAGTTGTTATACTGTTGCCATGTTAGTGGACATTTATCTGGACTTTTGTTCAGTGGTTTGTCAATCAAGGACTTATACAGACAGCTTAGTTAGCACTTCCTATCTGGAATTTGGGCTGTCAACCTACAACTCCAGCACGGCAGCACAATCTTTGCTTGGAGAACTAGCTGCAATTATTGTTGTGCTTACCTTGCTGCCTCTGTCAACCTCCTGTGTCGTCTGGATTGTTCCAGTTGTCGTCATCTGTTGCTGGATTTTCTCCTGTGCTACTCTTCAAGTTATGCTATGGATTACAACACACAGCTTCTTTGATTTTTTTTGGAGCCATGGGTCTGCTGTTAGCGGCTAGCTCTGTGCTAGCTTTTCCTCGGGCTTGGCTGGTTCGTCGATGTTGACCTACTCCGCTTCCCAGCTGATTGGACTTAACAACTGCTCCATTCCACCTTCTGTTTCTAACTAAAACAACTGGGCCTTCTGCGTAAACCTCGTTCTATCCATAGAGGCTCTCAGAAGAAAACTGTTTATTCTCGGCAAGCTGGGTCTGACTCCATCCCTTCTATCTGGTCTACGAGACTTGTCGCACCTTGATTACATAATCAGAACCCTGCATCTGTAGTCCCTGATATTGCTGAAAGAACACAGCGCACGAAGTGGCAAGGAAAATGTGGAGTGGGCTTCAGTCTGCTTAAACCTCTTCTAAAGGCTTCTACTCCAACCGGTATAAAAATAGAACTTTTCAATGCGCAATCAATATCTAATAAATCATGTCTTATTAATGATCATATTCTGGAGAAGAACTTGGACCTCATGTGCCTTACTGAAACATGGCATCAACCAGATGTGTACAATTCTCTGAATGAAGCTTGTCCCTCTGGATACAGTTACCTGTAGAGAGCCTGCTGCATTGGCCGCGATGGTGGTCTGGCTGTAATTTACTGCAGTAATTTAAAACTATCCCATCTGGCTTCTCAGGACTTTTCTTCTTTTGAATGTTTGGCCTTCAACCTCAAAGCCCCCCTTCTGACCCACGGAGCATGTGGAGGGGCATTAAATGCATAACAGATTATAAAGGCGGGAGCAAACAATGCCCCAAAGACCTATATCTGCCTGATGCCCTCAACAAGTTTTATGCACGCTTTGAAGACCCAAACAGACCACCCAGCACCAGACTCACCTCATCACTGGATGAAGAGCATCTCAGTGTGACCGCAGCAGAAGTAAGGAGTACTTTCAGGAGGATCAACCCTCACAAAGCAACCGGCCCAGACAACATCTCCAGGAAAGTGCTGACAGAATGTGCCGATCAGCTCTGCGATGTGCTGGCCGACATCTTTAACACCTCACTTGCCCTAGAGACAGTTTCCACCTGCCTGAAGACTGCCACCATCATCCCAGTCCCAAAGAGCTCTACAGTGACTGGTCCGAATGACTATCGGCCAGTGGCCCACACCCTGATAGTCGCGAAATGTTTTGAGAAACTGGTCATGACCCACATCAAAACAACCATCAACATCAACGAGGACCCTCATCAGTATGCATACCATGAGAACCGATTAACAGAGGACTCCATCTCCTCTGTGGTCCACACTGCTCTCATCCACCTGGATCAGAAGGACTCATATGTCCGTCTGCTCTTTGTGGACTTCACATCTGCTTCAACACCATGATCCCCCAAACTCTGATGGACAAACTATTCACACTTGGACTAAGCCCCTCCATTTGTAACTGGGTACTAGACTTCTTAACAAACAGACCACAGTCAGTGAAGATCCACAACTTCTCCTCCTCCACCATAACCCTCAGCATGGGCTCTCCTCAAGGATGTGTGGTAAATGGTCAATGGAGCTTACTTATATAGCACTTTCCAGCCCCCTATGAGGGGCCCCAAAGCGCTTTACAGTACCAGCCATCCACCCATTAATACACACATTCATACACCGGTAGCGGTAGTCTACCATGCAAGACGCCAGCCAGTCCTACCGGGAGCAACTCAGGGTTAAGTGTCTTGCTCAGGGACACAAAGACACATGGTGTGGGAACTCGGGATTTGAACCTCCAACCTTCCGATTGAGGGACGACTGCCACTACCACTGTGCCACGGTCGCACCAAGGATGTGTGCTGAGCCCTCTTCTGTTCACTCTGCTCACACATGATTGTGCAGCTACACATCCAGGTTGTCATATTGTAAAGTTTGCAGATGATACAGCTGTGGTGGGATGCATCACAAACAATGATGAGTCCAGCTACAGACAGGAGGTTGAACACCTGGAGAGCTGGTGCAAGGACAATAACCTTCACATCAAAGTGAAGAAGACAAAGGAGATGATTGTGGACTTCAGAAAGAACAAACACACACCCCACTGAACATAAGTGGATCTGCGGTGGAAGTGGTCTCCAGCTACAAATACTTGGGTGTACACCTGAACAACAACAACCTCAGCTGGAGCAACAACACCACCAGCCTGATCAAGAAAGGTCATCAGAGACTCTACTTCCTCAGACGGCTGAGACGAGCTGGTCTGAGCAGCCCAGTCCTCACCTCCTTCTACAGGTGTGCAGTGGAGAGCATCCTGTGCTCCAGCATCAATGTGTGGCATGGAGGCTGCACAGCTGCAGAAAGAAAAGCTCTACAGAGAGTGGTGAAGGCTGCACAGAAGATGTTGGAGTCAGTCTCCCCACCATCACAGACATCTACACCTCCAGATGCAGGAAGAGAGCCACCTGCATCATGAAGGACCACACTCACCCAGCACACACACTTTTTGCCCCACTCCCCTCAGGAAGGAGGTTGAGGAGCATTAAGTGTAGAACCACTAGACTGAGGAACAGCTTCTACCCTGAGGCTGTTAGACTCATGAATATCCAACCAGAATAATCACATCATGTTGCTGTGTTCATTCATGCTCATCTGCTCATACAGACTCATGTTGGTGCTGCTGTTTGGAGTAATGTTTTTCTATGCTACTAGTGCCTAGTGTATTTTTAGTTGATGTTTTTCTTAGTTCATATCTTAGATGTTATTACTGTTCTTCTCTTACATTTTATTGTTGGATGTAACTGTGACCCTGTGTACATAATCTCGTTTCATCACATGTACCACATGTGGTGCAAATGACAAAGCATCTCTGACTCTGACTGATGAATGTTATATTCATTTATCGGCCTCCCAAACCGCATGTTTCATTTAACTCAGAGATGCATGACCTTCTCACTTTTTTCTGTGACTCTCCTATAAAAATCATTAATGTTGGTGATTCAAATATCCACATTGATAATTCCTCTTCACCTCTAGCAACAGATTTTAAGTCTCTTTTGGACTCTCTCAATCTCACTCAACATGTTGACACCCCTACGCACAACAGGAGGCATACTCTGGATTTGGTGATTACAGACACTGTCCTCATCAATAACTTATCTGTATATGACCTGGGTGTCTCAGACCACAGTGTCATCTCTCTGGAAGTGCCTTCAACTTCGTCTGCTCCAAATCCCAAATGACTTATCCAGTTCCGTCCGTAACTTTCAAAACATTTCCCCTGAGGTTCTGTTCTCTGATCTCCACTCCCTGACTAATGTCAATCATTCATCTGCAGATGACTTTGTGGATTACTACACCAATCTCTCCAGGAGCTTCTGGACCTACATGCTCCCTTGAAGACAAGACTGGTGTCTTTCTCCTGTTCAGCCCCCTGGTACACTGGTGAGCTGCGCAAGATGAAGTCAACTGGCCGTGCTATTGAGAGACGTGTAAAATCATCTGGTCTCTCTGTGCATAAGCAGGCATATAAAGAACATCAGAAAGCCTACGCCTATTCTCTTAAAGAAGCACGGTCCAAATATTATTTCAACATCATCAACACCTGCCCTGGAAACTCTAAACAGCGCTTCTCCACAATAACTCGTCTGCTTAATCCCTTTAAACAAACTCCTGAAGACTCTTTTCAAAAATGCAACCTGTTCCTTTCATTAAAAAAAAGAAAGTTAAATCTATCAGATCTCAGCTCCACAACCTCCCTTATCTTTGTTTGCCATCTACCCGTCTGCATTCTGGGTCCCTGAGCAGCTTTGATGAAGTTGTTCAGAGTGAGGTGGAGTCCATCATCAAGAAAATGAATCCTTCATCCTGCGCCCTGGATCCCTTCCCCTCGTCTCTCATAAAATCCAATCACTCTGCAATAAGCCCATTAATCCCACAAATAATAAATCAGTCTCTACAATCTGGTCATGTTCCACTGCCTCTAAAAACTGTCATCATTAAGCCTCTTCTGAAAAAATCAAATTTGGATCCAGACATTTTTCCTAATTACCGCCCAATTTCCCACCTCCCATTTCTGTCAAAAGTGCTGGAAAAAGCAGTTGCTGCTCAGCTGCAGGACCACCTACAACAACACTCTCTGTATGAGAAGTTCCAGTCTGGATTCAGGGCAGCTCACAGTACAGAGACTGCATTGCTGAGAGTTACCAATGATGTCCTCTTGGCTGCTGACACTGGTTCTCCCTCCATCCTTGTCCTCCTTGACCTCACTGCAGCCTTCGACACTGTGGACCATAGTATCCTCCTCCACCGTCTTCATGTGGAGGTCGGTCTCTGCGACACTGTCCTGGACTGGTTCAAATCTTTCCTCTCCGATAGGCTGGAATGTGTCATGGTGCATCCAGACCGAATGCGTTTTCAACTGCAGTAGCATTCAGTTTACATGCAAAGTCAATGGGGGACGCGCCTCCAGGCGCGTCTTGGCGTCGTACGTCACGTCACGTGTGTGTTGAGCGTGCTGGAAAGCGTTTTCCGTGCACATGAACCCGCGTCGGCCTCCAAAGCACGCCTTGAACATGTTGATGATTTCGCCGTTCAAACTCGTGAACGCGTGTGTCAACCAATCAGGGAGAGTCGGGGGGAGGAGAGAGGGGGAGAGTCCGCTATGTGACGCAGAAACGAGGGGACGTGTATTGCACAACTATGTGACGTATTGTTTGTGGGACACAGAAAAAACCTGCGAAGTCGTGTACTATGGAAGAGAAACTCATTGTAGCTGTGTGTTCGCGACAAGTCCTTCACGACCAGTCAAGTCTGCTCTACAGAGACAGAAATAAAAAGGTCTTTGCCTGGCGGAGTGCAGTGAGGGACTCCCTAACCGCCGCCGCAGCTTCGCGTTCTGGTCTGGACACCACTGGGTCTAGTATGTCCACTTGCGTGCGTGACGAGCTTTTTTGCCATTGAAAAACTGTTTGGTGTGGATGTACCATTAGTCTTGGCAGCGCCACGTCCCAGACAGTCTGTGTCACCTGTGGTGTCCCTTAGGGGTCAGTTCTGGGGCCCTTGATGTTTTCCCTTTACATGCTGCCTTTAGGTCAAATTATTAATCAGTTCAACATTTCTTTTCACTGTTATGCCGACGATACACAGCTTTACATCAGGACTGGAGCATCCTCATCTTCCACCTTGTCATCTCCATCTTCACTCACTGCCCTCTCTGCCTGCCTGGAGGCAATTAGGGCATGGATGAATCAGAACTTTCTTCAATTAAACTGCTCCAAGACTGAGGCCATACTGATTGGCACCCCTCACCAGGTACAAACATCTCCTATAACAACACTTTCCTTTTCTGGACAAGACATCCCCCTCTCCACCTCTGTTACTAATCTTGGAATAAAAATGGACTCCAATCTTACATTTGAAAATCACATTAAGCTTCTGTTTAAAACTTGCTTCTTCCATCTTCGAAACATCTCCAGACTTCGCCCATCCCTAACTTTTTCCGATGCTGAGAAGCTCGTCCATGCTTTTGTCTCCTCCAGGCTCGACTACTGCAACTCCCTGTTTATTGGAATCCCTGGCAAAAACCTTCAGAAACTTCAATATATTCAAAACAGTGCAGCAAGGATCTTGTTGAGAGTTCGTAAATTTGAACATATTACACCCATTCTCCATAACCTTCATTGGCTTCCTGTCACCTACAGAATTCAGTACAAAACTGCTCTCATTACACATCAATGCTTACATGGAACTTCACCAGATTATCTGAAGGATATTCTTATTCCATACTCATCCACCCGGTCTCTACGGTCACAGAACAGTAATCTCCTTCACATTCCGAGAACCAAATTAAGGACCATGGGAGACCGGGCTTTCAGTGTGGCTGCCCCCCGCCTGTGGAACTCTCTTCCTGACTGTCTGAGAGCCCCACAGTCTGTGGTTGACTTTAAGAGCGGCTTGAAGACCTTTCTTTTCAACCGAGCATACTCTACCTCCTCATGATTCTACTTTTGATCTAGTTGATACTGTTATTGATTTTACTTGTTTTATTACTTGTTTTATTGACATTTAATTCTGTTGCACTTTGTAGCACTTTGAGATTTTCAAAAAAGTGCGTAATAAATTGAATTCATTATTATTATTATTATTAAACACATAACGTTTAGAAAACACTTTTGCAAGATCTAGTTGAGAGGCATATATCAGTCAGGAATGGTAATATAAGCATTAATTCTAGCATTAGCATGTTAGCTCCACAAAGAAATTCACCAGAATAAACAGTCAGCTGAAGGCTTTTTTCACAAACAGCTATATAAAAATTGAGAGGCATACAAGTCAGAAATGCAAATAGACATTAGATAAAGGGCTTTCATGATTCAAAACGTACCTGCAGCCAACCTGCTTGTCACTGCACGGCTCATTTTCCAGAAAAAACAACAACCATTAAATAAATAAATAAACGACCGGAAACACGCTGTCGATCGGCAGCGTTCACGTTAGACGAGTCCAGGCTCGAGGGCGGCGAAAACAGCGCCCTGAACATGCCAATAGTTTTGTAAAGATGGGACATAACTGCGCATGCGCTACTGATAACGAGAGTCAATGGATAAGCTGCCGGCGTCCACGGAGGATCGGAAGTACGTCACAATCAGAAAACGTCTTTTGAAACAAACAATATAACTCATCATTACTCATAAAATTTTTATCCTACACAACTAAAAACATATATGCATACATTTCAAAATATTTTTATTTTATTATTTCATTTTTATAAAAAAAATGTAAGTCTTCTAATTGTGAAGAGCTCCACAGGTTCAAGAGGGGCGGTGCCCCTAGCGCCCTCTAGTGGCGGCCACCCCTGGTAGATATGCTACTTCCTTCACCGCAGATGACAGCAGGTGCGGAGACTCGTGTGATCAGCTGACCCACCCACACATCCATCCATCATCTTTACCCACTTCTTCCTTTTTGGGTCACGGGAGTCGCTGGTCCCCATGTCCAGCCATCACTGTGCGAGAGGCAGTGGACACCCTGGACAGGTCGCAAGTCCATTTCAAATGGCGGGTCAGCAGATTTGCATGGCCAGTGACAGGTTGTCCATCTGAGCTTAACGTGGCTTTTTTTAAAACCTCTTAAACCATCCAGTCGGACCTGCCTCCTCCTCAACAAGTAGATTTATACAATTTTAAATTGTGCATTCTTTATTTATTTTTTTGTGCTGATGCATAAAACCACATCAAATCCCGAGACTGGCTCGGCCCACACATTAAGCACATTATTATGGACTGGCCCGGTTGTGACAATGCAGTGCGATAACACAATATCCATAAGATGTCCAATGTCCATACATTTCAGCTAAACCTCAGGCTTTGGTTATTCTGTGCGAATGTGCCACATAAAAAGCAGACGTTGGAGAGTAATTTATTTATTACATGGTTCCTAGGTAAAAACTAATCCTGTGCGAATAGGGCTTAAGACTGTGAATGTGAGAGACTTGGAGTAGTAAATATGAGAGTTTGATAATGAATGTGAGACTTTGATAGTAAATATGAGAGTTTGACAGTGAATACATTTGAGCTTAAATGGCCTCTTATAGTAACTGTCTACTTGCAGAAACAGTTGTGGGTGCACATTTAACTGTGAACACTTAATCAGAACTGAACACTTGCAATCAAATAACCTAAGATGGATGGGGGCCAGGTTTGAATGACTTCAACACCCATGCTCACTACTCCCCCATGCCACCTTTGTTGTTGCACACACTATACTGAGGTGACAAGAAAACATCTGAAACCCAGTTGGAACGTTCTGTGGGAAAGGGGGCACAAGGGTGTTAGCCAGTAACATCAAGGCCTCCTAATATTTTAGTAACAGCTAAAAGTA
>JBBPBX010091605.1:0-13902 GCA_038048925.1 Garcialebias charrua
AGGACTTTGGCTGTGGTCTCTGCTTTTTGGTCACGTGTAGGGAACGCCTGGGTGAACTTTGTAAACACATCGGTAATGACTAGAACGTTCTCACGGCCATCGGAAGCTGGTTCAAGGAGTGTGAAATCTACTGCCACCACTTCTAAAGGTCGTGTTGCCAAAAAGGATTTCATTGGAGGGTGAATCTTTGGGTGAGGCATCTTTGTGAGAATACAACGCTCACAGTTCTTAACCCATCGCTCAACATCGTTATGCATCCCTACCCAGAATGCTCTCTGTCTCAACAACTGTAATGTCCTCTCTATTCCCTGATGTCCCATAGAGTCATGGACACTCTTCAGCACAGCTGCTTGTAAACAACCTGGAACAAACAACTGAAAGCACTCTCCAACACGATCATCCTTCACCACTCTGTACACCAACCCATCACGTATCTGAATGTGTTTCCATTGTTTCCACAATGATTTGGCAGCACCAGGAAGATTCTTCCTTTCTTGTGAACTTGGCGGGCTACCTCGATCCACAAACTGTTTTAGAACATTTATCACTGGATCTTGACACTGAAATGTCCGCAGCTCTTCCTTGGAGTAACCGGGAAGAGTTGGTGTAGCCTCTTTAGCATGTGAATTGGATTTATCAGTTTCTGCAGCCCTAATCTGGTTTACCTGACAACATTGGACCCCAGCTGTAACCAGCTCGGGCTCAAGGGCAGTGCCTCTACAAATCAAATTGCAAATTGCAATGCAATCATCAAACTCCTCATCATCAGTTGGTTCTGGCTCCCCTGCTAACGGGTGTCGTGACAGTGCATCAGCGGCGGCGTTACACCGACCTGGCCGGTACTGCACATCAAAGTCGAAGGCAGCTAACTGTGCTACCCATCTCTGTTCAATAGCCCCAAGTTTTGCACTTTTTAGATGACATAAGGGATTGTTGTCTGATACCACAGAGAATTTAGAGCCCAGTAAGTACCCCCGAAACTTCTCTACTATTGCCCATTTAAGTGCAAGCAGCTCGAGTTTCATGCTGCTATAGTTTTTATCATTTCGCTCTGCATTTCTCAGCCGTCTACTTGCATATGCAATGACCCGTTTCTTGTCACCTTGCTGCTGACACAAGACAGCTCCTAAACCCTGACCACTAGCATCAGTTTCCAAAATGAAAGGACAAGTGAAGTCTGCATAACCCAAAATCGGAGCAGTCACAAGCTTTTCTTTCAATGTGTCAAATGCAATTTGACTGTTGGTGTCCCATAATGCACTTAGTTTTTGACTAGCTTTGGCTGTAGTAGCAGCTCCTCGACACTGATTCACTAGGTCATGTAGTGGGGCTGCGATCTTTGAAAAGCCCTCAACATACCTTCTGTAGTAACTACATAGGCCTAGAAATGATTGGAGTTCCTTAACGGTGCCAGGCACCGGCCATTCCTTGACTGCTGCCACCTTGGAGGGATCAGTTGCGATACCCTCTGCAGAAATTTGGTGTCCAAGGAATTTTACTTCCTTCTGCAAAAAGTGACATTTTTCCCACTTCACTTTTAATCCAGTGTCTCTCAAACGTTTAAAAACTAGATCCAGCCGTTCCAAATGAGACTCAAAGCTTGGGGAGTACACTAAAATGTCATCCAGATAGACTAACATGATGTCGAATATCAGGTCACTCATAGTTGCTTGCATCAATCTTTGAAATGTTGCAGGCCCGTTACACACCCCCATGGGCATGCGTACATACTCAAACAGCCCAAAAGGCGTGGTGAAAGCCGTCTTATGTCTGTCTCGATCATCCATGGCTACTTGGTGATACCCACTGGCAAGGTCAACTGTGGAAAAGTATTTAGCACCTTTTAGCGCATCAAAACTCTCATCAATACGAGGCAATGGAAATGCGTCTTTCTTAGTTTTTAGATTTAGCTTCCTGTAGTCTACACATAAGCGTATACTGCCGTCACCTTTGCGGACTACCACAACTGGTGAAGCGTAAGCGCTTTCACTCTCCTGTATGATTCCTTTTTTCAACAGTTTAGAGATATGCTCTTGTACTTCCTGGTATTGGTTAGGAGGTATACGACGATATGGCTGTGTGACAGGTACGTCATCCGCCAGCTTGATCTCATGTTTCACCTTATCCGTGTGACCCAGATTCTCCTCATCATCTGCAAAAACATCAATGTAGCTGGACAGCAATGAGCAGAGAGCGACACGCTCTTCCTCTGCGCCCCCCATGTCAAGTCTTTCCAAAATGGCTTGCACCTTACTGTCAGTTTGCACCATGTTAGGGTCAACTGAAACCTGTTCAACACCGGCAGAGATGCGTTGAAACTTTACTTGGCATGTCTGCTCACTCTCCGCAGGATCAACCTTTGAGATCATGCCTAGCCGTGTTCGGGGGCCTAACCACACTTCCTCGGCGGAGAAGTTAACCACCTGGAGCGGAAGAACATGGCTGGTCCTTGTGACAAGTGTTGGGATAACTGCTAATCCAGATGGTAGAGGAGTGGTCACTGGTTCGATGATCAACTGAGAGGCTGCATCTAAGGTTTTAGTGTGACCTTTTACAAACACAGTGGACATCGAGGATGCAGGGATGCGTACTTTGTTTCTTCCTGCAACCCGAACTACTGCCTTTCTCTCAATGCAACCGATCTGTACCTGTTGGAAAGCTGTCCTCCACCCAGAGTCCAAGGATCCACCCAAAGTGTTGTCAAACTCTGTTGTGACTAGCTGTCTGCATCTGTGAATGACATTCATACCGATTATGCATTCTTCAGAAACAACAGGGTTCAGTGACGGCTTCAGGACCAAGAAACCACAATTTGGGATCTTTAAACTCATCGTCTCAATTTCCAGTTCAATATATCCCTGATAAGGAATGTCAAGTCCATTCGCAGCAGTTATTTTAAGCCAACTATTTGTAGCTAGCATGCTCTCATCATCACCAATATATTTTCTGAAAAAATCATCTGTCATAGTACTGACCTGGCTGCCAGTATCTAGTAAACAATGTGCTGACCTGCCATTAAGTTTTAGATCAACCACTGGACATTTTCCTATGGCACGCTCAATAATTTGTTCTCGTGTGATCTCCAGTGTAGGTGAGTCTACGACATGACCCTGCGTTACCCGACTCACTGCAACCAGGGCCTCTCGTTTCCCGACGGACTAGAAATGGGGTACTCATCAGAGTTTTTGTATCTTCTCTGGGGACACTGTTTGGCAACATGACCAGCAGTTTGGCACTTGAAACATATCGGCTTACCGTCAGGGGTAAATCTTGGACCAGTTTTGGTCTGAGATGGTGTCTGGCTACTAGGATTTTTGTTCTGAATTGTCAGCTCTTTCACAGCCTTAGTGAGTTCTGTTATCACTTTCCCTTGCTCAGTGAGCACTTTAAGAACGTCATCCATTGAGACCGACTTCTCATTAGGTCTAGTTAGATTAGTGACTTTATCTTGCTCTTTAAGAGTTTTCATCACATCCTCCAGATGCATTGGATTTTCTGTCTCTTTAACTGCACAGCACTGTGCTTCGGCTTTAACAGTACGGCAGTTATTCACGTTACTCCTAACCGTTTTTGTGCTAGGGGCTTGGTCTAAGGACCACAAGTAAGCCTCCTCACGCACCTCTATAAAAGTGGATGTAGGTTTTCCTCTTACATGTTTTCGGAGTTCTCGTTTCAGTGAGAGGTCTCTGATGCCCTCAATGAACTGGTCTCTCAACACTGCGTTCTCATTACCCATGGAATTAGGATGCTGTTTCCATACCAAACTAAAGGCCTGAGATAATGAATGTGAAAAGTCACGTATGTCTTCACCCTCCTTCTGTTTACAGTTGTAGAAGCTCTGTAAAAGTTGGGCAGCGCTACGTTTATCTCCAAATGCATCTTTTAAGTAAACAAGCAGGTCTTTTACAACATCACCATCAGCTTTGCGTAAACGCACTTCTTCCAGAGCTGGGCCTCTTAACAGCGACAGCACAAAATCAAACTGTTCGGGTGCAGATTGGTTTCTAGCAGAAATTACCCTTTCTACTTCTTCAATAAACTCATCCACACTCCTCCCATCTTTGTCAATGTCTCCACTAAATGGTGAAATGTGCCTTTCTCTGGGTACGTAGACATAAGACCTGGTAGGCTCATTATTTAGTGATGAAATGACTGTCATGACTTCATCTTGCCTTCGGGCTAACTCATTTAGTTGTTGTAACACCCCAGCTTGTTCAAGTAACTGTTGTCCCTGCATCTCAATGTTTATGGAACCCTCTTGTTCAGACATGTTCTGAAATTATTATTTTTTTTCAGTTCACTTAACAGTCAATAGAAGTATTAACAGTCAATATAAATATTAACAGTAAATAGAAATTTATATAGCAAAGGATAAATTGGTCGAAGTCCGGAGTCCGAGGTCCCTGGGCTGCTCCAAGACCGCTGCTGGGCGATGCTTCTCCCGCCTGGAATGCGCTCTGGTCTCACGATCGCCTCGGCTGAAATCCTTCACGACCACGCCAGCACAGACTGCTCAGCAACGTCCCCCCTCTGGTCTCGAAACAGATGCCTCCTCACCGACGCGATGCCCACGTCCACTCAGGTGTAGGCCACTTCTTCACCACTGCCGTTTGCTAATGCTACCGCTGCGCCGCCATATAATGTACATGCACTCTCAGAGGAGAAAAAAAAAACGAGACCCCACTCCTGGTACCAATATTTGAAACCGGGATAAATGCAGCACACGAAGCTTCAAATAGAAGGGGTTCTTTATTCTCAAAAATAAACTATTCCCTCTGAGTTATGTATAAAAAAAACAAGAAAAAGTCCGTGTTTCGAACGGCAGCAAGCCTTAGCTTCAAATAAAATGGCGGACCGACAACACGGTTAGCACCCAACAGAGTAGCATGCAGCTGCACGTAACAGCTGAAATCTAACAGCGTGAAAGCTACTGCATAACAAACGGCAGCGGCACTCTACGAGAGAACAAACAGAAATAAAACATTAGCATCGTCTCTATAGCTTCATTCACGGAAGATAATTCAGTTCCAACAATTACCGAACACTTGGAGTCTCTTTTCACGTGGCCAGAGTTGTCCCCTTCCCCAAGTCTCAGATAAAATGTCCTTCTCTTCCGTTTTTACCAGTCCGTGCTACCGTACATAAACAAAGGGTTTTTTCTCTATTTCCGGTCCTTTTAGACCTCTCTGTACCAACAGCACCACATGCTGACAAAAACAAGAATTACAACCATAGGTGAAATTAAAGCAAAACATGGTTTTTAAAATACATTTGACATGTACCCATTTTTCACCTGGTTACATATAAAAAGTTACCAACCAACAAACTAAGACAAGATTTGATTTGAGTACTGATATACTGAGGTGAGGTGTGATTTGTCAATTTACATACAGTTATGTGTCTTCTGTCAGAGACCTCAAGGAAACCCCCTACTGTGTGATTTGTCAATTTACATGTATGTAACCGATTTTCCATTAAGGTTTCTTGATGCGCATTTTGAAGTATCACATCAGAAAAGGTGAATGGAAACAGCACGATTCGAATTAACTTCCTCTAATTTGCAAAAAAGTTGATACGCTCGCTTGAGGTGGTTTTTAGGTTTTTCGAAACAGAGCTGATACGCAAAACGAGAGATGGAAACATAAACCGTGTTTCCATCAAGGTTTCTTGATGCGCATTTTGAAGTATCGCATCAGAAAAGGTGAATGGAAACGGAACGATTCGAATTAACTTCCTCTAATTCGCAAAAAAGTTGATACGCTCGCTTGAGGTGGTTTTGGGGTTTTTCGAAACAGAGCTGATGCGCAAAACGAGAGATGGAAACAGATTTGCCGACTCAGTTCTGACGTAGCGAACATTCACGTCATGTGACTGATCAGCTGTTTCCGCTGTAACATCGCTAAAACTAGTTGGCATGACAGAATAAATACAACTTGCCCGATAGCAACACATTCCTGAAATATTCTCTCCATTTTGCCGAGATGTGTGGTTCGGTTCCTGTTTTCAACCGCTACTTCCTGTTTACTGTAGACGTGCGTAACGCTGACGTCTGACGTAATGCCGCTTTGCGTGGCCTGGTGGATTCGCTTCAAGCCAGTTGATGGAAACACTTCTGATTCGCATTAATTTTTATTTACATTTTTGCGAATTTTCAAAAATTTGCTCAAAATTCAAATTGAAAATAGATGGAAACACGGTTTGTATTACCTCAGCTTGCAATTTACATAGGTTGGTGCGTGACTCCTAAAGGCCCCAATATACCTGTTTCTTTTGCCTAACGCTGCTCGGCGCCGTGGGAGCGCCGTGGGAGCGCCGTGGGAGCGCCGCGGCAAAAGCCTTTGATCACGGGCGTGAACGCGCCAAGGTCAAATTTTACTACGCCTACGTGCGCGCGTTGATAAACTGCCTCGCGTGTCAGCAAATGACCAATCAGCGACCTCAATTTGTCCTGCTCCGCCCGGCTGCAGCTGATGGAGCCTGCACTCAGAGAGCTGCACTTGCACAGAACTATATATGAACTGCCTGCGCGCTGCACACGCCAGTCCAGCGGCGTGAGGCAAAAGAAACAGGTATATTGGGGCCTTAAGACTGTTATAACTCCACGCGCACACAGTCTATTCATAGAATTGATAAAGCCCCCTGGATAGAGGTTGAAACGTCTTCTGTAACAAATAAAGCCCAGTTGATCTTGTATTGAACACCTTTTTTGACTGATATAGTGCTGAGTTCCGATGCACCTTCCAACGCACCTTCCGATGCGTCCTGTGCTCCAGCATCAACGTGTGGCATGGAGGCTGCACAGCTGCAGAAAGAAAAGCTTTGCAGAGAGTGGTGAAGGCTGCACAGAAGTCTGTTGGAATCAGTCTCCCCACCATCACAGACATCTACACCTCCAGATGCAGGAAGAGGGCCACCTGCATCATGAAAGACCCCACTCACCCAGCACACACACTCTTTGCCCCACTCCCCTCAGGACGGAGGTTGAGGAGCATCAAATGTAGAACCACTAGACTGAGGAACAGCTTCTACCCTGAGGCTGTTAGACTCATGAATAAATAAATAATAAGAATAATCACTGCAAAATATCACATCATGCTGATCTGTTTTCTTGTTGCTGTGTTCATCTGTGACCATCTGCTCATACAGACTCATGTTCGTGCTGCTGTTTGTAATGATGTTTTTCTATTACATTAGTGCTTAGTGTATTTCTAGTTGATGTTTTTCTTAGTTATATCCTAGATGTTATTACTGTTTTTCTCTTACATTTTATTGTTGGATGTAACTGGGACCCTGTGTACATAATCTCGTTTCATCACATGTACTACATGCGGTGCAAATGACAATAAAGATTATCTGACTCTCTGACTCTGACCTTCTGCACATTGTGATAGAAAAGCCTTACTTTAACAAATATAAACAATAGTTCACAAGTTGACTTTTGTGGAAAAGTGATGAACGATTACTATCTTGCCTGTTGTAAACAAACCTCTTCAAATAATCACTGTATTTTCTGGCCTATAAGTTGCAACTTTTTGCCTAATTTGCATACCCTGCAACTTATACACCAAAGCGACTTATTTATGGATTTTTTCCCCATATTTATGATCCAATTTTGGGCTGAGATATGACCGTTTTCATTCATTCTGATATGGAAAATATTGGATACAACCATTTTCAGCTGCTAAGTGGCATTCGAGTAGTATGGCATGCCATTATATCATGTAATAGGTAAAAGTGGCTATTAATGACACAATTGGCTTGCCATCATCTGCCCCCTTTGTCCAGCTCTGGGCTCATGCCTGGAGCAACCATAAAATCAGCTTCATTTTGCTGCGCCGCCCCGGCGAAATGCAACTGATTTGACCATTAAAGTCTTTTTTTAAGTAAAAGTTCAACTGAGACACACCTTTGCTATAATGTCGAGCAAACAAATAAATGTTTTTAGTTGTTCATCTTGTTAAATTTTGAAGAAATGTGCAACGTTCATCCTTCCTGATTTCCTCCATCTGCGTGCTCCTGGAGCACCGAGGCAGTGATAACTTTTGAAATGCAGCTGATTTGACCGTCAAAGTGCATTTATGGAAAACGTTAAACTGAGACACACCTTTACTATAATGTTGAGCAAACAATTTATTGTTTTTAGGTGGTTATCTTGTTAAATTTTGAAGAAATGCACAGCGAGTTGTTCCTCTGTTAAAGCTGTTAAAGTCCTCCCGTTCATGCTCCCGCAGCTGCCATTTGGTAGCCAATTGATTTTTGGTACAATACCGGCCCACATTTCCAGGTTCGGCCCACATTTCCAGGTTGTCAGTGGTGATGCGCAACAAACGTGATGCATCAGTGGTGACGCATAATACAAAGTAGTAGCAACTTATACAGCAAAGCAACTTATTTGTGTTTTTTTTCCACAATATTTGGACTGATGCAACTTATAGGGCGGTGCGACGTGTACAGCAGAATATATGGTACAGTTTGCCCAAAATGAATCATTGCCAGCAGACAACAACTCCAGTCTCAGATTTCATAGCTTTTCATGTGAACATTAATGTTTGTTGTAAACTGTCCAGTTCACATTTCCGAGTTATTTTAGCAAAAATAATTATACTCTTGCCAGAATTAGCCTAAACCACATTGGAAATGCTAGCCATTTGCTGCCGCTCTTGCAATAAATCCAATAAATTCCAGTAAATTCCATGTAAATCAATTTGTAATACAAAATGTACAGCCATATAAATGGTGGTTTTGGCCCTGCTGCGACAGCAATTCAGTCAAAATTAAACAATTTTTTCAAGCTTAGATCATTCAAAGAGTCATCTACAACAAGTAAGATGTTAAATGTTTATAACCTTTTGGGGCCGAGATGTGTAGAGGCAGGGCGGCCGGCTCAGGACCGGAAGGTCCCGGGTTCGATCCCCGGTCACTGCATACCTCGTTGTGTCCCTGGGCAAGACACTTAACCCTGAGTTGCTCCCGGTAGGACTGGCAGGCTACCTGTGTATAAATGTGTGTATGAATGGGTGGATGGCTGGTACTGTGAAGCGCTTTGGGGCCCCTCATAGGGGGCAGAAAGGCGCTATATAAGTAAGCTCCATTTACCATTTCCACAAAGCCCTACGCTGAAAGAGACTATTATGTTACGGGCAAAATTTGTACAGTACTAAATTGAATTGCCACAATGAATTCACACCACGTAATACCCGAGTCAATTTATGCAAACAAACAAAGTCGAGTTCAGGGAAGAGACTCAGGAGAAGCAGGCACTTTTACAAAAACCAAAGTGTACTGTGTGTGTTTATAAAACATTGTGCACTTTAGGCCTTTATTTTCAGCAGCTTATATCCATACTCACAACCATCCAAAGCAATGCAAGAAATTGAGTTGAGTAAAAAAAGACTTACAATTTAAAAATTAATTATACAATATATTATGTTGGTAATTTATCAGTATTTATTTGTCATGAGGATATTATCATCGATGTTTCTAAGATGGCAAATAGGATTATAAAAGCTAAGGCTTTAAGCAAGAAAACTAATGACTTTTCTTTGATGATCAGTCTGTCTAATGCACCCTTTATGGCTCTGGGTGGGGGGCGGTGGTTTGAAAGCTACAGGGGGATATGTTTCAGTTTATAACTATTATCCTTGCAATTATATTCAGGCTGATGTAAAAATTTGAACATATTTGCACAAAATGCATGGATAGCAGGTTCAACCGATGCATTGTAAGTGGAGAAGAGCTGAATTAGACTTTACCAAACATTTGCTCTCATGTAAATCACCAATAACTATCAGTTTGTTTCTCATACAGTTCAGATTTATTAAAATGGGAATAATTTGCAGTACTGTGGAGTACCTGGGGTCAGTCCTGACATTGATTGCTGTTAGATTAATTTTAATCAAAAAGAAACTTTCGTGTGGAAGTCAAGCTAACAGCTACCCAGAAAAAAACTCAATTTAAAATATAATTTCTGCCATTTGAAACAACTCAAAACTCCAAAAAAGGTGATACCAAAATGTAAAATAGCCCAATTTGTCACGTTTCTGCCCCCGCCTGCCTTAATCTTCTGTTTCCTTGTCTTTCACCTGTCACTCTTTCTCCAGCTCAAGTCGTTTCCCTCCAAGCCACATCCGTACCTTCCTCACAGGATCTACCTTCATCTGCTTCACCTGTTCTCTTGTCTTCTTAAGATCCATGTTCAAAACCAACCAGTGCCAGATTATCAGACCTTCTTGAGTAGTAAATGTCCAGCGTTAATGCCACAGCCTTGTTTGACTTCTCGGTTCTGACCTCTTGCCTGTCTCTTGGACTTTTTGCCTCGCTAATCCCCCCCCCCTCCCACCCCGCACCTGATTTGGATCTCCCTCTCTGACCACAATAACAACTCTGCTCTTCATCACCTTGGCTACGCCTCTTGCTTTACCCTTTGGATCTGGATTTCTGACCACCTGTTATCAACCTCGGACAGTCCTACTGGACTCTCCTCTGGATTTGCCCCTACATCTCACGCTGCGCAGTTCTCCTGCTCTGTTGTAGCTCACTCACCGCTGGTAATATCATTGGATCCCCATGTCAAACGGATTCTGCTTTCTGCCCAACTGTGAAGGTTTAGTGACTGCCTTAACACCAGTGACGGTTCGTCAATGGGGGGTGCTAGGGTGCCGCCCCACCGCTCAAACCACTCACCATATTACATTAAAGACGTAACAAAAATTTAAATGAAATAATAAAATAACCAAAAATGTTTTTAAATATATGTATTTTTTTTGTGTGTGTGTAAGATAAATATTTTATAGTTAATGGTGAGTTAAGTTGTTTCTTTCAACAACATTGATGACATATTTCCGCCCTGAGGGCACAAAAATCTTAGCCCATAGACTCTCATTAAAACTTGTACATGTGCAGTTGGCTCCTTCGTTACAAGAGATAGGAAGATTCTGGGCACACCACTCCAGCGCCCTGAGTACCAGCGTACTGTATGGATCATGCTTCCGGTCCCACCATCCTGGCATATATTTGTTAATTTAATTTAATTTATTTTTTGTCCCGGAACAGATTGTGCAGTGACACTCACAACCAGGCTATGTATGAAATATTATTCAGACAGCAGCGCATTTAAAAGAGGTGCAGCATGAATTTTGATCAGGCAGATAGTTGGGAGACCGGTCGCTGGTTTGGTTTATGCCGGCTGGGGTCCTGTGCAGAAAGGAGAGGACTGGAGCGGACCCCCACCTCAAGCGACATGTAAAATTCTAACGGCAGTCATCATTAATGTACCTTACTGTGTGTACACAGATAATGAATGAATTATTAAAGTGTGCAAACGTGAGCGAACTGATGAGTCTGTGATGTGTGCATGGGGGTGGAATGTCTTGAACATATATACGGTATATATACAGTACAGTATATATATTTATTTATTTATTTATAAATAGATAAATGTACAGTACAGTACTGTACAGTCACCAAGCACTTAGCCTATCCTAACACAGTTAAGGAGTCAGTTGAATTGTCTCCCTCCTCCCCAGCAGGCTCCATTCACATAAAGGGAGCTAGCTCCCTTTATGTGAAAGGGAGACAATTCAACTCACTCCTTCATCTTTAAAAACTGTGTTAGGATAGGCTAAGTGCTTGGTGACTGCACAGTACTGTACATGTATTCATTTATTTAAAAAAAAAAATATTTGTTGTTGTTTGTTTTTTGCATGTGATCCGGCTTACGTCATTTTCGACATACGAACGGTCCTTAGGTCGGGAACTAATTCGTAAGTCGAGGACTCCCTATATATATATATTTATATATATTGGTACGTCTATTTTGGAATTATAGCCCACCCTAGTTGAAATTCCACTAACCGCCACTGCTTAACTCTCGAGAACCTTCACAGCTTAATGACTAACTCTACTCTCTCTGCAGATCCGAATGACCCACGGACCCAGACCTCCACCAGAGTTCCTGCTTCAATAAATCTTTTAAACCATTCCTGCATCTTGGTGCTATTTCTGAATCCAAAACCCGGTTCATGTCACAATTTCAACATTTTGAAATATATTTCTTTAAAAACTGTGTAAAACCAACAAAACCCAAAGTCATTTTTCCCAAAATAGTTATTGCAATGATGCAATAATGGAAAAAAGCCCAAAATGTCATTAATAACAACACGTTTCTGCTGCGATTCCTCCCTGGTACAGTGAGATGTTCTTCATGCAGAGTTTCTTTACGTGATATGATAAAACCCAGAGCTCACCGGAAACAAACATAATAAAACATTCACTTATGCGTTTTTATTTATTTATTTTATTTTTATTTTTGTCTTTGTGGTTACTTCTGTTAGTGATTTTGTCTCCAGGCTCGAACCAGCAGACTAAACGAGAACTCTGTTCATCAGGCAGTCAGGATGCTAAACTCTCTGCCTGCTCTGCCTCCCCTCCCACTTGTACTGCCTTAATCACAAAAAACTTTCACACACCACCACACAACACAAAGATTTTATCACTGGACTCTGTGTCATCAAAACGGCTTATTCACTCAACTCACGGTCATGTGCTCATTCAGTTTGCACTACTTCTTACCCCCAATTTACACTACATGCGTTCCGGCTCCGGTCCGCTCCGGTCCGACCTCCGCAGCAAATACGCACCCATTATAATCAATGAGAGCGTTTACACTGGCTCCGCACGGCGGCGGCGAGCGGACGGCAGTCCGTCAAAATTCGATCCTATTTCTGCCGGACGCCGGAGCTGTGCCGGAGTCAACTTTTAAAGATTACGTCGCACCAACAGGAAAAGGAACGAGCACAACATCCGTATTTACAAAATAAAATCACCACGGGCGGACTAATCCTAGCTCTATACGGATTTATTTGTACAAAAATGCTGTCAAACTATCATTTATGACTACGCCTACAAACGCAATACAAGAAATAAAAAGAAATACAAGAAATAAATAAAGTATTTTATTCTGAAATGTAATACATCACTTCCTGTTGCTCAAACCATGTCCTGTCGCTCATTTACGAGAGATCAAGGCAGCAGTCTCTACTGTTGTTCTCCTTCTTCCACCGAATGAATTGTTTTGTTCTGACTTACTTATTTATCACTTGATTTATCGCGCGATCTCGCAATTCCCGCGCATGCGTCTCGGAGCCGCGCATCCAGGCGGAGCGGAGGTAGTGTAAACTGGACTTGAAACACTCAGCTGCGACCTGCGGAGCGGGCCGGAGCCGGAACGCATGTAGTGTAAATTTGGCGTTATATTCGCACTAATGTTTGCATTACATTACTGCCTATAGTCATATTACTGTTTACATTCACTGTTTACATTTGTTTTCATTCAATACTACTGTTTACATTTATTACTACTGTTTACATTTACACTACTTTTTATATCTACACTACTGCTGATATATATATATTTTTTACTAGCCTTATTGCATATGCCACTTTACCTCTATACCAATATCAACTACCTCATACATATACTGTGTACATAAACTTCATATGCTGCTTTGTCACTCTATTACAAATGTCAATGCCAGAACTTTCATTTTATTTTATAGATATACTTTTTACACTTTTATACTACTATGCAAAAAACTCAGGACAGTATTACACTTTTGTTATTTCATTTTATGCTTATGTTTATTAAATGTTTAGTGTTTTAGTGTTGGTGTAACTTTTCATACTTTCATACTACTACTATGCAAAAACTACTATGCAAAAACTCAGGACAGTATTACACTTTTATTATTTCATTTTATGCTTATGTTTATTAAATGTTTTAGTGTTTTAGTGTTTAAATGTTTACTGTTGCACCGAGGGACAGAGAGAAATGCAATTTCAATCCTGTGTATGTCCTGTACATATTGCAGTTTTGACAATAAAGTTGACTTTGACTTTGACTTT
>JBBPBX010091606.1:0-13902 GCA_038048925.1 Garcialebias charrua
AAAGATCAAAATAAAACAAGTGATAAAATCAAATAAAATCAATAATAATATCGACTAAGACAAGAAAGTTCATTCTCAATATCGACTAAGATCAAAGATAAAATCATGTGGATGCAGATTAGGCTTGCTTAAAAATAAATAAAATAAAACAAGTGATAAAATCAAGTAAAATCAATAATAATATCGACTAAGATCAAAGATAAAATCATGTGGAGGCAGAATAGGCTTGCTTAAAAAGAAAGGTCTTTATGCTGCTTTTAAAGTCAACCAGTGACTGTGGAGCTCTCAGGTCGTCAGGGAGGGAGTTCCACAGGCGGGGGGCAGCCACACAGAATGCTCGGTCTCCCATGGTCCTCAATTTGGTCCGAGGAATATGAAGGAAATTACTGTTCTGTGATCGTAGAGACCGGGTGGATGAATATGGTGCAAGAATGTCCTTTAGATAGTCAGGTGAAGTTCCGTGTAAGCATTGATGGGTAATGAGAGCAGTTTTGTACTGAATTCTGTAGGTGACAGGAAGCCAATGGAGGTTATGGAGAATGGGTGTAATATGTTCAAATTTACGAACTCTCAACAGAATCCTTGCTGCACTGTTTTGAATGTATTGAAGTTTCTGAAGGTTTTTGCCAGGGATACCAATAAACAGGGAGTTGCAGTAGTCGAGCCTGGAGGAGACAAAGGCATGGACGAGTTTCTCAGCATCAGGAAAAGTCAGAGATGGGCGAAGTCTGGAGATGTTTCGAAGATGGAAGAAGCAGGTTTTAAACAGATGCTTAATGTGATTTTCAAATGTAAGATGAGAGTCCATTTTTATTCCAAGATTTGTAACAGAGGTGGAGAGGGGGATGTCTTGACCAGAGAAGGAGATTGTTGTTAAAGTTGATGTTTGTATCTGGTGAGGGGTGCCAATCAATATGGCCTCAGTCTTCGAGCAGTTTAATTGAAGAAAGTTCTGATTCATCCATGCCTTTATTTCCTCCAGGCAGGCAGAGAGAACAGTGAGTGAAGACGGAGATAGGGATGATGATGATGCTCCAGTCCTGATGTAAAGCTGTGTGTCGTCGGCATAGCAGTGAAAAGAAATGTTGAACTGATTAATAATTTGACCTAAAGGTTAACCAGTTCGACATTAGCGGCGTCTCCATACCTTCTCTTTCCACCTCTCTTAACACAAAACTTGTGTTGTGTGGGAGTTGTGGTCCCGCCTACAACTCCCGCACAACACAAGTTCATGTTTTTACTACATAGTATCACGTTTTTACTACATAATATCACGTTATTACTACATACGTATCACGTGATTACTACATAAGCTCCAAAAAAAAAATTTCATGGTTGATTGCAATACGCTTCATAAATTCAGTAATAATGACATTCTGATGTGGTTATTTGGTACAATTTTATTCATAGTTTGTTGAAAATAGCAGATATTTTATATAAAATGAACAAAAACAGTTAGTACATTAGTTAGTTATACATTTAAATTATCACCCAAAAGACATCCATCCAACTGTCCATCCATCCGTCCTCTTGTCCTGGACTCAGGTCTCGGGGGCAGCTTGAGCAGGGAGGTCCAGACCTCTCTCTCCACAGCACCTCCTCCAGCTCTTCTGGGAGAACTGCGAGGTTTTCCCAGAGCAGCTGAGAGACATAAGCCCCTTTCATAAGACGGCTCAGTCCGGGCCTGATGCGTGTTCGGTCCTCCAACGAGCATTCAGAAAAAACACGAAGGCGCATAGGCGAGTTAATTTTACTCGTCTCTGATGCGCCCCTGATCCGCCAGCAGAGGTAGTGTCAGGGCCGGATCCGAGCCGGGCAGACCCACTTGTGAATGCAACCCGCGGATCCACGCTCAGAATATGATGATGATATCAGTGAGCGACCGCAGGATTAATCAACAAGCAGATTTATTAACAAGGGAATATTAAAAATGACACGAAACAGCAACTTGTAAAAGTTAGTTTGGCTCTTTTTTTTCTCTCTCTCTGAACACGGAGGAGCATTGTGTGTGTGCGCGCGCTGATCAGTGCAGCTGTAGATGTGAGGAAATATTAAAAATGACACGAAACGACAACTTGTAAAAGTTAGTTTGGCTTTTTTTTCTCTCTCTCTCTGAACAGCGGAGGAGCATTGTGTGTGCGCGTGCGCTGATCAGTGCAGCTGTAGATGTGAGGAAATATTAAAAATGACACGAAACGACAACTTGTAAACGTCTGACGTCTGTCCCACAATAAATGCGTCGCAGTCCAGTTCACCTCAGCTCCACGCCTCTTTTGGATCCGCGCTGCGGGTTCATTTATGAACACGTTTATGTGAGCGGGACCTGCCCGCCTTCAACTGTGGTCTTATGAATGACCCGGGAAGGATTAAAGCCGGACTGGTCTGTGCGGCAATTGCGCGGATTTGACTTATGAAAGGGGCTACAGTCTCTCCAGCATGTCCTGGGTCTTTCGAGTCTGTCCTGGAGAACTGAACTTCTCACCCTATCTCTAAGTGAGAGTCCAACTGCCCTACAGAGAGATCTTGTTTAGACCTCCTGGATCCAGGATGTCGTTCTTTCCCTCTCTTCCCAGAGTTCAGGGCCACAGGTGAGGGTAGGAACGTAGACCAAGTCATAAACAGAGAACTTCTCCTTACAGCTCAGCTCCCTCTCCATTGTCCTGCTCCATTCTTCCCTCACTCGTGAACAAAACCCTGAGATACTTGAACTCCTCCACTTGAGGCAGAACCTCACCCTCGACCTGAAGAGAACAATCCACCCTTTTCCAACTGAGGACCCCAGCCTCAGAATTGGAGGTGCTGATTCTCATCCCAGCCGATTCACGCTCGACTGAACTGCTCCAGTGAGAGCTGAAGATCACGGCATGATGACGCCAACAGGACCACATCATCTGCAAAGAGCAGAGATGGAATCCTGAAGCCATCGAACCAGACTCCCTCCACCCCCCGGCTGCACCGAGAAACTCTGTCCATAAAAGTTATGAACAGAATCTGTGACAACGGGCAGCCCTGGAGGAGTCCAACTCCTGAAGGGTCCGACTTACTGCCAGTGCCAGCAATATGAACCAAGCTCTCGCACCGCTTCTATAGGGACCAAACAGCCCGTAGGAACGGGCCCCCAGTCCCTTACTCACAGAGCACCCCCCACAGTGTACCCCGAGGAACACAGTCAAAAGTTTTATCCACGTGCACAAAACACATGTAGACTGGATGGGCTGTACACAACACTAAAACAACAGTTTTACAGAGATTGACCTAAAATCTGGTAGTAGCTGAGAGTGATCTGTAACAGTTAAAGGTTTTTATCTGTCCAGGCGGAGGGCGATATGCATTCCTTCATGAAGCTCAAATTTAATTTCTATTTAAGTTTTGAGGATGCTTTTTGTTCGTCCTGAAAATTGATGGTGATATTTTTAATTTTCAAAAAGACTTTTTAAGATTTCCAAGAAGGTTTTATCTGATGAAGTCAGCTGGCGTTCTTCTAAAATCAATTGTTACTCTAATAAATAAAATAAATCCAGCTGTTTTTAATGGAATAAGAACCTGGTTGGATAATAACATTTAGACAGTTTGGTCTTAAAGAAACTGTAGACGTTGGTTTCAGACACGATCCAAACAGAGTGAAAATGTTGACAACCCGTGTTTTTATTTTTATGTGTAATCCCACAAGATGCACCCTGATCCCGGACAAAGAAATGGTGTAAGACTCAAGAGTTTTTTATTTTTTCCCTGCAGACAAGTTTCATTTATGGTCTCTTCATGCTTCGATAAAAAGCTTTTCTAAGAAAACCATCTTTCATGTTAAATGTCTGACCGTGATTTCCCTGACCGTGATTTCCCTGACTGCTGATGCTGTTTGTCCTGATCTGAGAACAGTCTGTGGCTTCGATCAACGGCTGAGAAATCTGCTTAGTTATTCCATCCTGCAACGTTTATTGTCACATAAAGAGCAGTGTTGACTAAAATAAAAACATTTAAAGACATTTATGATCTTATTTATTGAGTTTAGCTTGTGTCATAATAAAAATGAATACTCTTTATGTCCGAATGCAAACCCAGGATCACTTTTGGAGTAGAACACTCTCTGAGGTAGAGTATTTTTTCTTACGTCTCCAAAAAAGACAACCTTAGTCCCAATAAAGTTATAGTGATGTGTAAAATGTAAATAAAAAACGAATTAATGGTTTGTAAATATCAGAAACCCATATTTTATTCACAGCAGAACATAATAAACATATCAGATGTTTAAACTACCAGTATGTATTAAACTGTTTGAAAATGGTTTCCTTTTTGGTTTTGAGGAGAAAAGGGAACTTTTAAATTTTATGGCAGCAACACGTCTTTAAAAAGTTGGGACAGAAGCAACAAAAGGTTGTGAAAGCAAGTGGGAGGAAGGAGAAACATCTGGAGGAGCAAAATCAATTAGATTAACTGGTCCTCAGGGGCCACTGCATTAAAACCAGGTCTGGTTCTGTACTGGGATCAGGAACACTTCCACAGATCATTGTAAACAGTTCATCCACAGATGCTGCTTAAAGCTCTATCAGACAAATAAGCCAGATAAATACCATGCAGAACCGCTGCCGTCCACTCTGGACCAGAGCTCGTTTCAAATGGACTGAGGTGAATCCAGAACAGTTCTGGGGTCAGATCGATCAAAAGTAACTAATTTTGAAAACCACAGACACCACATCCTCCTTATTAAATAGGAGAGGGACCATCCAGCCTGGTATCGGCTCTCATTTCTAAAGCCTGCCTCTCTGATGGTATAGGGGTGCATTACTGGGGGCGGCCGTGGTGTAGTGGTAATGGCAGTCGACCCCTGATCGGAAGGTTGGAGGTTCGAATCCCGCATCCGCCCACCATGTGTCGTTGTGTCCCTGGGCAAGACACTTAACCCCGAGTTGCTCCCGGTAGGTCTGGATGGCGCCTTGCAAGGCAGGCTACCACTACCGGTGTATGAATGTCTGAATGAATGGGTGGATGGCTGGTATTGTAAAGCGCTTTGGGGCTCCTCACAGGGGGCTGGAAAGCGCTATATAAATAAGCTCCATTTACCATTTACCATTTACTGCCTCTGGCATGGGCCGCTGACACATCTGGAAAGACTCCATCAATGAAAAAAGTAACTACAGGTTTTAGAACGTCTGCTTCCATCCAGCAGAAAAGATCTAGGACTGAAAACCAGCTGAAATCTTCCATCAAACTAGAATTAGACAAAACTTCCAACATCTGGTCTCCTCAGGTCCTGGACATTCAAAGACAGAGGAAACATGGACTTGGAACAACTTTGAAGAGACGTGTTGCTGACATTACATTTAAAATTACTGTAAATTTTCACTTGTAAAAAAAACGGTCCACGTTCTTCACTTGATGTTCTGCTGCTGATCAAATGATGGTTTATGAGATTTAAAATCCTTTCATTTAGTTTTTATCTACATTTTACTTCATCGTTATAACTGGTCTACAATTTAATTTGTAAAATTTAAAATGTTATTCTGAAAGAACCTATTTGATTTTCTGTCTCTTGCAGGATTCCAGTCAAATTGGACTACTGAAGGAACTGTTGGAC
Source organism: Garcialebias charrua (assembly GCA_038048925.1). Classification (NCBI taxonomy): domain Eukaryota; kingdom Metazoa; phylum Chordata; class Actinopteri; order Cyprinodontiformes; family Rivulidae; genus Garcialebias; species Garcialebias charrua. Next base: position 5,573 of record JBBPBX010091606.1, read on the forward strand.
CTCCAGAAGGACATGGTGGTGATGCTTCTGTCCCTGCTTGAAGGTGAGATGTCCCGCTGCCTTTTTGTGAAGAACAGGTTGTGACGTCCTCGTTTCTCGTGCTGCTTTCAGGCAACGTGGTCAACGGCACCATCGCCAGGCAGATGGTGGACATGTTGGTGGAGTCCTCCAGCAACGTGGAGATGATCCTGAAGTTCTTTGACATGTTCCTCAAGCTCAAAGACATCGTGGCGTCGGACGCCTTCAGGGACTATGTGACAGATCCACGGGGACTCATCTCAAAGAAGGACTTCTCCAAAGCCATGGACAGCCAGAAGCAGTACTCCCCATCAGAGATCCAGTTCCTGCTCTCCTGTTCCGAGGCTGACGAAAACGAAATGATCAACTTTGAGGAGTTTGCCGATCGTTTCCAGGAGCCGGCCAAAGACATTGGTTTCAACATAGCAGTTCTGCTCACAAACCTGTCCGAGCATGTTCCCCATGACACCCGGCTTCAGAACTTCCTGGGGCAGGCAGAGAGCGTGCTCAACTATTTCCGGCCGTTCCTCGGGCGCATTGAGATCATGGGCGCCAGCCGGAAGATCGAGCGCATCTACTTTGAAATCAGCGAGGCCAACCGCAACCAGTGGGAGATGCCGCAAGTCCGAGAGTCCAAACGACAGTTCATCTTTGACGTGGTCAACGAGGGTTGCGAGAGCGAGAAGATGGAGATGTTCGTAAACTTCTGCGAGGACACCATCTTTGAGATGAACATCGCCGCGTCCATCTCTGAGCCCGAGGGAGAAAGGGAGGAAGAAGATGACGAGGAGGAGGAAGAGGGAGGTGGGGACGAAGGGGAAGCTGGAGAAGGTGAGGAGGGAAAGGGAGAAGGAGAAGTTCCAGAGTCGGCCTCTGCCTTTGCAGAGTTCCTGAAGAGCGTGATGGATTTCTTCAACATGTTCACCTTCCGGAACCTGCGGCGCCACTACCGCAAGCTGAGGAAGATGACGGTGAAGGAGATGGTGATCGGCCTGGTGACGTTCGTCTACACCGTCCTGATGGGCATCCTCATGTTGGCCTACAACATCTGTAAGGGCTTCTTTACTCTCATCTGGAAGGTGCTGTTTGGGGGAGGCTTGGTGGAGGGGGCCAAGAAGATGACCGTCACAGAGATCTTAGCCAGCATGCCGGACCCAACGCAAGATGAAGTTCACGAAGACCTGCCCCCTGATCCAGGCGCTAGGGAAGTCCAGGAAGCCGACGGTGTGACGGACCTGTTAGATACTGTTGGAGAAGGAGAAGAGGAAGAGGATGGAGAAGAAGGGGAAGGTGGACGTCTGCCTGGTTTCAACACACCCGGGGGTCTCGGAGACTTTGGAGAGACAACTCCAGAAGAGCCTCCGACTCCTGAAGGAACACCTCTGCTGACGAGGAAGCTGGTGAGTGTTTTGTTTCCTCCAAACGTTTGTTACCGAACAACCTGAGGTGAAATCAGACAAAACACTGAACATCATCAGCATCATCTGCTATTAACACAGAGCCATCGTTAAAAGAAAGTGTTTAGATGAATATAATGCAACATCAGAGTCAGAGAATCTTTATTATCATTCGCACCACATGTGGTACATGAAACGAGATTACCGGTATGCACACAGGGTCACAGTTACATCCAACAACAAAATGTAAGAGAAAAACAGTAATAACATCTAAGATATGAACTAAGAAAAACAACTAAAAATACACTAAGCATTAAAGCTGCACTATGTAACTTTGTAGTGCAGTCTGTAACTTTTCTAACAATATATTTTTAACATATTTCTTCACTCTGTCACTATCTACTGACAGACTGGTGTTAGACAAAGTAATCTCTGAAAAAAACTATAGTCCCCTTGCTTCTCTATCAGCATTTATAAAAACACTAAAAACACAGAGTGACCCGCCGTTAACCAGCCAATAAAAACAGAGTTTGTAACCAGCCAATAAAAACAGAGCTTGAATTTGAATCAGCCAATAAAAACAGAGCTTGAATTTGAATTTCAGCAGAGCAAGGGGGGCAGAGCCATATATGGCTCTGAGGGGGAGGGATCAGAATGCTTTGCCTGTTGAAAATATTTCTAAGTTCTGTGCTCTACAGAAAGTTACACATAGCACCTTTAATATCATAGAAAACATTACTCCAAACAGCAGCACGAACATGAGTCTGTATGAGCAGATGGGCACGAATGAACACAGCAACATGAAACAGATCAGCAGCAACATGAAACAGATCAGCAGCAACATGAAACAGATCAGCAGCAACATGAAACAGATCAGCAGCAACATGAAACAGATCAGCAGCAACATGAAACAGATCAGCAGCAACATGAAACAGATCAGCAGCAACATGAAACAGATCAGCAGCAACATGAAACAGATCAGCAGCAACATGAAACAGATCAGCAGCAACATGAAACAGATCAGCAGCAACATGAAACAGATCAGCAGCAACATGAAACAGATCAGCAGCAACATGAAACAGATCAGCAGCAACATGAAACAGATCAGCAGCAACATGAAACAGATCAGCAGCAACATGAAACAGATCAGCAGCAACATGAAACAGATCAGCAGCAACATGAAACAGATCAGCAGCAACATGAAACAGATCAGCAGCAACATGAAACAGATCAGCAGCAACATGAAACAGATCAGCAGCAACATGAAACAGATCAGCAGCAACATGAAACAGATCAGCAGCAACATGAAACAGATCAGCAGCAACATGAAACAGATCAGCAGCAACATGAAACAGATCAGCAGCAACATGAAACAGATCAGCAGCAACATGAAACAGATCAGCAGCAACATGAAACAGATCAGCAGCAACATGAAACAGATCAGCAGCAACATGAAACAGATCAGCAGCAACATGAAACAGATCAGCAGCAACATGAAACAGATCAGCAGCAACATGAAACAGATCAGCAGCAACATGAAACAGATCAGCAGCAACATGAAACAGATCAGCAGCAACATGAAACAGATCAGCAGCAACATGAAACAGATCAGCAGCAACATGAAACAGATCAGCAGCAACATGAAACAGATCAGCAGCAACATGAAACAGATCAGCAGCAACATGAAACAGATCAGCAGCAACATGAAACAGATCAGCAGCAACATGAAACAGATCAGCAGCAACATGAAACAGATCAGCAGCAACATGAAACAGATCAGCAGCAACATGAAACAGATCAGCAGCAACATGAAACAGATCAGCAGCAACATGAAACAGATCAGCAGCAACATGAAACAGATCAGCAGCAACATGAAACAGATCAGCAGCAACATGAAACAGATCAGCAGCAACATGAAACAGATCAGCAGCAACATGAAACAGATCAGCAGCAACATGAAACAGATCAGCAGCAACATGAAACAGATCAGCAGCAACATGAAACAGATCAGCAGCAACATGAAACAGATCAGCAGCAACATGAAACAGATCAGCAGCAACATGAAACAGATCAGCAGCAACATGAAACAGATCAGCAGCAACATGAAACAGATCAGCAGCAACATGAAACAGATCAGCAGCAACATGAAACAGATCAGCAGCAACATGAAACAGATCAGCAGCAACATGAAACAGATCAGCAGCAACATGAAACAGATCAGCAGCAACATGAAACAGATCAGCAGCAACATGAAACAGATCAGCAGCAACATGAAACAGATCAGCAGCAACATGAAACAGATCAGCAGCAACATGAAACAGATCAGCAGCAACATGAAACAGATCAGCAGCAACATGAAACAGATCAGCAGCAACATGAAACAGATCAGCAGCAACATGAAACAGATCAGCAGCAACATGAAACAGATCAGCAGCAACATGAAACAGATCAGCAGCAACATGAAACAGATCAGCAGCAACATGAAACAGATCAGCAGCAACATGAAACAGATCAGCAGCAACATGAAACAGATCAGCAGCAACATGAAACAGATCAGCAGCAACATGAAACAGATCAGCAGCAACATGAAACAGATCAGCAGCAACATGAAACAGATCAGCAGCAACATGAAACAGATCAGCAGCAACATGAAACAGATCAGCAGCAACATGAAACAGATCAGCAGCAACATGAAACAGATCAGCAGCAACATGAAACAGATCAGCAGCAACATGAAACAGATCAGCAGCAACATGAAACAGATCAGCAGCAACATGAAACAGATCAGCAGCAACATGAAACAGATCAGCAGCAACATGAAACAGATCAGCAGCAACATGAAACAGATCAGCAGCAACATGAAACAGATCAGCAGCAACATGAAACAGATCAGCAGCAACATGAAACAGATCAGCAGCAACATGAAACAGATCAGCAGCAACATGAAACAGATCAGCAGCAACATGAAACAGATCAGCAGCAACATGAAACAGATCAGCAGCAACATGAAACAGATCAGCAGCAACATGAAACAGATCAGCAGCAACATGAAACAGATCAGCAGCAACATGAAACAGATCAGCAGCAACATGAAACAGATCAGCAGCAACATGAAACAGATCAGCAGCAACATGAAACAGATCAGCAGCAACATGAAACAGATCAGCAGCAACATGAAACAGATCAGCAGCAACATGAAACAGATCAGCAGCAACATGAAACAGATCAGCAGCAACATGAAACAGATCAGCAGCAACATGAAACAGATCAGCAGCAACATGAAACAGATCAGCAGCAACATGAAACAGATCAGCAGCAACATGAAACAGATCAGCAGCAACATGAAACAGATCAGCAGCAACATGAAACAGATCAGCAGCAACATGAAACAGATCAGCAGCAACATGAAACAGATCAGCAGCAACATGAAACAGATCAGCAGCAACATGAAACAGATCAGCAGCAACATGAAACAGATCAGCAGCAACATGAAACAGATCAGCAGCAACATGAAACAGATCAGCAGCAACATGAAACAGATCAGCAGCAACATGAAACAGATCAGCAGCAACATGAAACAGATCAGCAGCAACATGAAACAGATCAGCAGCAACATGAAACAGATCAGCAGCAACATGAAACAGATCAGCAGCAACATGAAACAGATCAGCAGCAACATGAAACAGATCAGCAGCAACATGAAACAGATCAGCAGCAACATGAAACAGATCAGCAGCAACATGAAACAGATCAGCAGCAACATGAAACAGATCAGCAGCAACATGAAACAGATCAGCAGCAACATGAAACAGATCAGCAGCAACATGAAACAGATCAGCAGCAACATGAAACAGATCAGCAGCAACATGAAACAGATCAGCAGCAACATGAAACAGATCAGCAGCAACATGAAACAGATCAGCAGCAACATGAAACAGATCAGCAGCAACATGAAACAGATCAGCAGCAACATGAAACAGATCAGCAGCAACATGAAACAGATCAGCAGCAACATGAAACAGATCAGCAGCAACATGAAACAGATCAGCAGCAACATGAAACAGATCAGCAGCAACATGAAACAGATCAGCAGCAACATGAAACAGATCAGCAGCAACATGAAACAGATCAGCAGCAACATGAAACAGATCAGCAGCAACATGAAACAGATCAGCAGCAACATGAAACAGATCAGCAGCAACATGAAACAGATCAGCAGCAACATGAAACAGATCAGCAGCAACATGAAACAGATCAGCAGCAACATGAAACAGATCAGCAGCAACATGAAACAGATCAGCAGCAACATGAAACAGATCAGCAGCAACATGAAACAGATCAGCAGCAACATGAAACAGATCAGCAGCAACATGAAACAGATCAGCAGCAACATGAAACAGATCAGCAGCAACATGAAACAGATCAGCAGCAACATGAAACAGATCAGCAGCAACATGAAACAGATCAGCAGCAACATGAAACAGATCAGCAGCAACATGAAACAGATCAGCAGCAACATGAAACAGATCAGCAGCAACATGAAACAGATCAGCAGCAACATGAAACAGATCAGCAGCAACATGAAACAGATCAGCAGCAACATGAAACAGATCAGCAGCAACATGAAACAGATCAGCAGCAACATGAAACAGATCAGCAGCAACATGAAACAGATCAGCAGCAACATGAAACAGATCAGCAGCAACATGAAACAGATCAGCAGCAACATGAAACAGATCAGCAGCAACATGAAACAGATCAGCAGCAACATGAAACAGATCAGCAGCAACATGAAACAGATCAGCAGCAACATGAAACAGATCAGCAGCAACATGAAACAGATCAGCAGCAACATGAAACAGATCAGCAGCAACATGAAACAGATCAGCAGCAACATGAAACAGATCAGCAGCAACATGAAACAGATCAGCAGCAACATGAAACAGATCAGCAGCAACATGAAACAGATCAGCAGCAACATGAAACAGATCAGCAGCAACATGAAACAGATCAGCAGCAACATGAAACAGATCAGCAGCAACATGAAACAGATCAGCAGCAACATGAAACAGATCAGCAGCAACATGAAACAGATCAGCAGCAACATGAAACAGATCAGCAGCAACATGAAACAGATCAGCAGCAACATGAAACAGATCAGCAGCAACATGAAACAGATCAGCAGCAACATGAAACAGATCAGCAGCAACATGAAACAGATCAGCAGCAACATGAAACAGATCAGCAGCAACATGAAACAGATCAGCAGCAACATGAAACAGATCAGCAGCAACATGAAACAGATCAGCAGCAACATGAAACAGATCAGCAGCAACATGAAACAGATCAGCAGCAACATGAAACAGATCAGCAGCAACATGAAACAGATCAGCAGCAACATGAAACAGATCAGCAGCAACATGAAACAGATCAGCAGCAACATGAAACAGATCAGCAGCAACATGAAACAGATCAGCAGCAACATGAAACAGATCAGCAGCAACATGAAACAGATCAGCAGCAACATGAAACAGATCAGCAGCAACATGAAACAGATCAGCAGCAACATGAAACAGATCAGCAGCAACATGAAACAGATCAGCAGCAACATGAAACAGATCAGCAGCAACATGAAACAGATCAGCAGCAACATGAAACAGATCAGCAGCAACATGAAACAGATCAGCAGCAACATGAAACAGATCAGCAGCAACATGATGTGATATTTCACAGTGATTATTCTGGTTAGATATTCATGAGTCTAACAGCCTCAGGGTAGAAGCTGTTCCTCAGTCTAGTGGTTCTACACTTAATGCTCCTCAACCTCCTTCCTGAGGGGAGTAGGGCAAAAAGTGTGTGTGCTGGGTGAGTGGGGTCCTTCATGATGCAGGTGGCTCTCTTCCTGCATCTGGAGGTGTAGATGTCGGTGATGGTGGGGAGACTGACTCCAACATCTTCTGTGCAGCCTTCACTACTCTCTGCAGAGCTTTTCTTTCTGCAGCTGTGCAGCATAATGCCCCTCAGGCTGTTTCTATCAGCGCGTTGTAGCTTCAGTGACCACAGCAGGTCCAAGGACCATCAGAACAGACCATGAACCAGAGAGAAACTTGCCGTACAATTCTACATTCTTCAACAAAGAGGACTCTGACCAGAGGACCTGACTCGACCTTCTTAGAATCTCCTGCACAATCTTCTGGAATCACTTTTACCATCTTCTGGAATCACATTTACAATCTTCTGCAATAATCTTTACAATCTACTGGAATCACCTTTACAAGCTTCTAGAATCACCTTTTCAATCTTCTGCAATAATCTTTACAATCTACTGGAATCACTTTTACCATCTTCTGGAATCACCTTTACAATCTTCTGCAATAATCTTTACAATCTACTGGAATCACTTTTACCATCTTCTGGAATCACCTTTACAATCTTCTGCAATAATCTTTACAATCTACTGGAATCACTTTTACCATCTTCTAGAATCACCTTTACAATCTTCTGCAATCATCTTTACAATCTACTGGAATCACTTTTACCATCTTCTGGAATCACCTTTACAATCTTCTGCAATCATCTTTACAATCTACTGGAATCACCTTTACAAGCTTCTGGAATCATCTTTACAATCTTCTGGAATCACCATTACAATTTTCTGGAATCATCTTTATAATCTTCTGGAATCACTTTACGATCTTCTGGAATCATATGTATAATCTTCTGGAATAATCTTTTCAATCTTCTGCAATCATCTTTACAATCTTCTGGAATCATTTTTACAATCTTCTGGAATCATCTTTACCATCTTCTGGAATCACCTTTACAATCTTCTGCAATCATCTTTACAATCTACTGGAATCACCTTTACAATCTTCTGGAATCATCTTTACAATCTTCTGGAATCACCTTTTCAAT
>JBBPBX010091607.1:0-13902 GCA_038048925.1 Garcialebias charrua
GGAGATAACAGAGTTTGCTGGTGGCGCCTCATGGTGTTACAGATTTATGCGCCGCCATGACTTTCCATAAGAGCTAGAACCACCATGTGCCAGAAGCTGCCGGCAGACTTTTAGGAGAAGGTGGCGAGTTTCCGTGCGTTTGTGAACCGACAGGTGCAGGAGCACAACATTTCAACAGACCATATTATAAATATGGATGAAGTTCCCTTGACATTTGACCTCCCAATGGGAAAAAGTGTGTCTCAGAAGGGCGAAAAAAGTGTGAGCATATTGACCACGGGCCACGAGAAGTCCCACTTCACCGTGGTGCTGGCGTGCAGCACGGATGGAGGGAACACTGCACAAAAACCATAGATATACGGGAGTATCAGATATGGTATATCTCCGCATCCTTCACATATACGGACAATTTCCGGGAATTTCCGTATCGCATCCTAGTTTCGGATATTCCCGGATACGAACGGATGCGATCCTTAAAAAATCCCAAAATCCGGATACTTTATCTGCTGCAGATCCAGAAATATGTGGCTCTGTTATCCCTCGGGATTACTGCTTACATCTCTTCGGATACTTGCCGCATATTTGACGTATGATTGGTTTATATTTACGTATACGTGACAGATGTCAGTCGTATATTTAAGGATTTTTATCTGTGAAGTACCTGGAGGTATGCGATCCCTCAGATTTCCAGCAGATCTTTGACGTATCAGGTTGCAGATGTCAGTCGTATATTTAAGGATTTTTATCTGTGAAGTACCTGGAGGTATGCGATCCCTCAGATTTCCAGCAGATCTTTGACGTATCAGGTTGCAGATGTCAGTCGTATATTTAAGGATTTTTATCTGTGAAGTACCTGGAGGTATGCGATCCCTCAGATTTCCAGCAGATCTTTGACGGATCAGGTTGCAGATGTCAGTCGTATATTTAAGGATTTTTATCTGTGAAGTACCTGGAGGTATGCGATTCCTCAGATTTCCAGCAGATCTTTGACGGATCAGGTTGCAGATGTCAGTCGTATATTTAAGGATTTTTATCTGTGAAGTACCTGGAGGTATGCGATTCCTCAGATTTCCAGCAGATCTTTGACGGATCAGGTTGCAGATGTCAGTCGTATATTTAAGGATTTTTATCTGTGAAGTATCTGGATGTATGCGATTCCTCAGATTTCCAGCAGATCTTTGACGGATCACGTTGCAGATGTCAGTCGTATATTAACAGATTTCATTTATGCAAATTCATGCATATTTGGGAATATGATATACTCTGCCTGAAAATACAGGTTTTGCATGTAGGTAGACCATGTAAAATAACACCAATGGTTACTGGTAGTTGTTTTTTTTACCCTAACCCTCCATTTATTTTTTTATTTTTAATATGTGAAGCACTTTATATAACTACATTTGTTTTAAATCTGCAATACAAATAGTTGGCTTCTAACATTTTTACATTTTAACATCACCCAGTTTTCTACATCAACATTAGTCTTTAATTTTGATTTATGTACCAACATCATGATGTACAAATCACAAGCTGGACCAAAAGCAGTCTAGTAAATACACAGTGGTTTGTATCTTCAGAACAACTACGGTAATGCAAACATCAGACATAAAAAAACTGACCATGACTTTTAATTTTTTTATTTATTTTTTTATTAACCCCCCCACACACACACACACACACAAACACACACAAAGAGGAGAAGAAGAGGAGATATATGGATGCAGTTAGAGAGGGCATGAAGGTAGTTGGGCAGCACGGTGGCACAACTGGTAGAGCTGCTGCCTCTCAGCGAGAAGGTTGCCGGTTCAAATCCCGGTCCAGGGCCTTTCTGGGTGGAGTTTGCATGTTCTCCCCGTGCATGCGTGGGTTTCCTCCGGGTACTCCGGTTTCCTCCCACAGACCAAAAAACATGCTTGTTAGGCTGATTGGTGACTCTAAATTGACCCTAGGTGTGAGTGTGAGAGTGGATGGTTGTTTGGTGTGAGTGAGACAGGTCCCTCTTGTAAATGAGTCCCCGTGACTCAATGAGGCTAGCCTGTATAAATAAAGGTTGAATGAATGAATGAATGAAAGTTGGAGTGAGGACACAGGATGCAGAGGACAGAGTGAGATGGAGGAGGATGACTCGCTGTGGTGACCCCTGAAAAGGGAAAAGCCAGAAGAAGAAGAAGAAGGTGCTCAAGGCAGCCTCAGGTTGCATTTCTCACTGGGCACTCTGCGATGGACTTTGTTCTGAAGCTCAGCAAATGTTTTGGAGTCAGAGGCGCTCCTCTCTCGCAAAATCCTCCATCCTCTTAATGTTTTAGGCAATCGTGGAGCTCAGTAAAGAAGTTGAATACTTTTCGCTGAAACACTGATGGAAAAAACAAAACAAAAACACACATTTCTTGATTAAAATAGTTATCTCTCCAACAGCAAGGTAGCTGGTAGATAATTTTTTTCAAGTGTCTCACTGCTAACTGATCAATACCGGTACTTACCATCCTGAGGCAATGGGAATGCCCATCTTCCAAGTTTGGTGTCCTGAACACGAGGGATCTTCTGTGGAGGCGTTGGACTCCTACACAGGTGATTTAAAAAAAAAATAGTTTGTCCATTTTTGGATGCCTACTTTTACTTGAGTAATATTTGGTTCAAGTAACAATACTTTTGCTTTAGTACTAATTTTGAATACTCTACCCACCTTTGCTCCCGGTAAACACCTGCTGGAGGTGCCTCGCTCAAGGTACAAACAATGGGGAGACCGGTCATTTTCTGTTGCTGGCCCAAAAGACTGGAATAGACTCCGCTTTGAGCTGCTGTAAAAATAAAAATACAGTACATGTACAAGTACAGTACATTATGTGTAAGTTCTACTGAGAGCAATACAGTGTACACTGCATGGTATTAAACCTACCAGTAGATGGCGCTTTAACACATCTGTTCATGAGGACTGACCTTACCTGCAAAAAAATATGTGTGTCATCCAGGACATGATAAAATCAGAACATGCGTTCAATACAAAAACAACTTGACTTTATTTGTTACAGAAAACGTTTCACCCTCTATCCAAAGGGCTTTATCTCCTTTGAATTGAAAAAGCCCGAGGGTGAAATGTTTTCTGTAACAAATAAAGTCCACAAAAACATTAATGTTACCGAAATATTGTTCATATACACTNTTATACCTCTAGATGACGTCATCGCCTCGTGGGACCAATCCTGGAACCGAACCGCCTTGGAACCGCCCTAGAACTTTTCTACTCTGTGAGTGATCCGCCTCTCAGCCAACAAGCTACCAGCTCTGTATGTCAATCATCCAGTGTTGTGTCTGTTGTATTATGAAGGCGTGTAACTGAAAAACTCTTCCCTATTGGAAATAAAACCCGTAAATAAAGGTTCCATCTTGAATATATTTTCACATTATATGGTGGAATTAAGTGAACATAAATCATAACGCATAATATGTGTGCTTCAGGTGTAATACTGATATACATATATTTCAGGTGGGTGGGTCTTATTTCTCCCTTGAGTCAGCCATCTTGAATTTGCCTCGATGCGGAGAATTTTTTCAAGTATGCCAGCCTGAGGATGTGAACTACGGTTTAATTTGTTTTTATTTGTTTGTAATGCACATTTTTTCTTGAACTTACATTCACATTTATCCAAAAAGTTGTGATGGGTCTTGACAACAAACCACTGAAAGGGTGTCCAGTGAGTGAATCACTCAGAATGTACTGTTTGTTGAAGTGAGTATTGAGGAAGTGTATTTTTTTTAACCTTCTACTTCATATTTAGTTCATTGATTGTTAATACAAAAATATAACCGCATTGGCGTATTGCTCAAAGTTTATGCACTGAATAACTTGTGGGAAACGACTGTTCAATTCATGCACTATACACGTTTAACGATCCACTGACATCATCTTTGAACTTTGCATAAAATGTCACAACATATATATCTTGTATCATTCAACTATGTTCGTTTTTGCAAACAAAATGATAAATTAATGAAAATTCAATTTCAAAGTGAGTTTAAAATTAAAAAGCGTGTTTCTTCATGGGACATCCGACTACACACGAATGCAACATCTGTGACGTAGGAGAAGGAACCTTCAGTCTGCGTCTGCTAGGATAACTCATAACGTATTCTCTGCCAGATCGCCTTTTTTTGTATAACTTGAAAAATGCCAGTACGTTGTGTCACATTTGGGTGTTCTAATATCATCAGTGAACAAGTGAGCCTTTTCACTTTCCCAAAAGATGTAAACCTTCATCAAGTATGGAATAAATAAAGCTGATTCCCCCCCTCAGAGCTCCCTCGCTTCCTGAAAAGGTAAGACTCAAATAAATACGGGTGCAGACCTAAATTAGAACCTGCTGTTTCTTGTTCATCTAACTTCCTGCTTCCAAAACTAAATACAAATAGCTCAAATCTTCACTTTGATAATTTTGTTGTTTTATTTCTTGTCCGCCATGAATATTTAAAAGGGGCGTTCTAAAAACGTTCTTTTCTCCTACGTCACAGATATTGCATTCGCGTGTAGTCGGACGTCCCGTGAAGAAACACGGTTTTTAATTTTAAACTCACGTTGAAAGGAATTTTCATTAATTTATCATTTTGTTTGCAAAAAACATAGTTGAATGATACCAGATATATATGTTGTGACATTTTATGCAAAGTTCAAAGATGATGTCAGTGGACCTTTAAAGTGTATGTGACATCATCTTTCTACTTTGCATAAAATGTTACAAGATATATATCTTGTATCATTCAAATATATTCGTTTTTGCAAACAAAATGATAAATTTATGAAAATTAATTTCAAAGTGAGTTTAAAAATTAAAAACCGGGTTTCTTCACGGGACATCGGACTTAGGGATGGGGCAGATCCGATCCAGTATCGGTATCGGTATCCGATACCAGCATAATTTAAGTATCGGATATCGGATCCAACCTGCCGATATTTCCGATCCAGCTTCAAAGAGCACTTGTGTTCCATCATATTCTGTGACTGCCGTCTTAACATTATGTGAGTTAAAACCAATGAAGACACTCACAACAGGAAACTCACAAACTTTAACAGTATAGTCTTTATAGTATAGAAAACATTCCAAAATACACATAACTTTATAGTCTCAGTACAAATATTTCATTATACAGATTCACATACCTGAACAGTATCGGATCGGAAAAGTATCGGTATCGGTCAATACCCAGTTCTTAAGTATCGGTATCGGATCGGAAGAAATGTGGATCGGTGCATCCCTAATCGGACTACACGCGAATGCAAATATGTGACGTAGGAAGAAGAACGTCTTCAGAACGCTCCTTTTACATATCCATGGCGGACAAGAAATAAAACGACTAATTTAGCGATAAGTGAAGATTTGAGCAATTTGTCTTCAGTTTGGGAAGCAGGAAGTTAGAGGAGCAGAAACGGCAGGTTCTAATTTAGGTCTACACCTGTATTTAATTGAGTCTTACCTTTTCAGGAAGCAGGGAGCTCAGTCCGAGGGGAGGCAGCTTTATTTATTCCATTTTTGACGAAGGTCTTACATCTTTTGGGAAAGTGAAAAGGCTCACTTGTTCACTGATGATATTAGAACACCCAAATGCAACACAACGTACCAGCATTTTTCAAGTTATACAAAAAAAAGGCGATCTGGCAGAGAATATGTTATGAGTTATCCTAGCACGCAGACTGAAGGTTCCTTCTCCTACGTCACAGATGTTGCATTCGCGTATAGTTGGACGTCACGTGAAGAAACACGGTTTTTAATTTTAAACTCACTTTGAAAGGAATTTTCATTAATTTATCATTTTGTTTGCAAAAATGAATATATTTGAATGATACAAGATATATATCTTGTAACATTTTATGCAAAGTAGAAAGATGATGTCACATACACTTTAAAGGTCCACTGACATCATCTTTGAACTTTGCATAAAACGTCACAACATATATATCTGGTATCATTCAACTATGTTTTTTGCAAACAAAATGATAAATTAATGAAAATTCCTTTCAACGTGAGTTTAAAATTAAAAACCGTGTTTCTTCACGGGACGTCCGACTACACGCGAATGCAATATCTGTGACGTAGGAGAAAAGAACGTTTTTAGAACGCCCCTTTTAAATATTCATGGCGGACAAGAAATAAAACAACAAAATTATCAAAGTGAAGATTTGAGCTATTTGTATTTAGTTTTGGAAGCAGGAAGTTAGATGAACAAGAAACAGCAGGTTCTAATTTAGGTCTGCACCCGTATTTATTTGAGTCTTACCTTTTCAGGAAGCGAGGGAGCTCTGAGGGGGTAATCAGCTTTATTTATTCCATACTTGATGACGGTTTACATCTTTTGGGAAATTGAAAAGGCTCACTTGTTCACTGATGATATTAGAACACCCAAATGTGACACAACGTACTGGCATTTTTCAAGTTATACAAAAAAAGGCGATCTGGCAGAGAATACGTTATGAGTTATCCTAGCAGACGCAGACTGAAGGTTCCTTCTCCTTGGTCACAGATGTTGCATTCGCGTGTAGTCGGATGTCCCGTGAAGAAACATGGTTTTTAATTTTAAACTCACTTTGAAAGGAATTTTCATTAATTTATCATTTTGTTTGCAAAAACGAACATAGTTGAATGATACAAGATATATATGTTGTGACATTTTATGCAAAGTTCAAAGATGATGTCAGTGGATCGTTAAACGTGTATAGTGCATGAATTGAACAGTCGTTTCCCACAAGTTATTCAGTGCATAAACTTTGAGCAATACGCCAATGCGGTTATATTTTTGTATTAACAATCAATGAACTAAATATGAAGTAGAAGGTTAAAAAAATACACTTCCTCAATACTCACTTCAACAAACAGTACATTCTGAGTGATTCACTCACTGGACACCCTTTCAGTGGTTTGTTGTCCTCAAGACCCATCACAACTTTTTGGATAAATGTGAATGTAAGTTCAAGAAAAAATGTGCATTACAAACAAATAAAAACAAATTAAACCGTAGTTCACATCCTCAGGCTGGCATACTTGAAAAAATTATCCGCATCGAGGCAAATTCAAGATGGCTGACTCAAGGGAGAAATAAGACCCACCCACCAGAACGTAATGACGTTGCTAACGTCACACTGGTTCCTAAAACTTTTGAGCGTTCCAAACAAATTAACTCTGAAATATTGAGCCCTCTTCAATTAAAGTGGGATAAATCTCAACTGAGCTCAAAACTTTATAGTTCGGTCAACTCCTTAACGACATTTGACTGTTGTGAACTTATTAGTTATGAGCTTGTACAGCTGTTTGGTAATACAGTGTATATGAACAGTATTTCGGTAACATTAATGTTTTTGTGGACTTTATTTGTTACAGAAAACATTTCACCCTCGGGCTTTTTCAATTCAAAGGAGATAAAGCCCTTTGGCTAGAAGGTGAAACGTTTTCTGTAACAAATAAAGTCAAGTTGTTTTTGTATTGAACGCTTGTTCTGATTTTATCATGTCCTGGATGACACTCAGCATATATTTTTTTGCAGGTAAGGTCAGTCCTCATGAACAGATGTGTTAAAGTGCCATCTACTGGTATGTGTAATACCATACTGTATTTCTCTCAGTAGAACTTACACATAATGTACTGTACATGTACTGTATTTTTATTTTTCCAGCAGCTCAAAGCGGAGTCTATTCCAGTCTTTTGGGCCAGCAACAGAAAATGACCGGTCTCCCCATTGTTTGTACCTTGAGCGAGGCACCTCCAGCAGGTGTTGACCGGGAGCAGAGGTGGGTAGAGTATTCAAAATTAGT
The DNA here is from genome assembly GCA_038048925.1 of Garcialebias charrua. Taxonomy (NCBI): domain Eukaryota; kingdom Metazoa; phylum Chordata; class Actinopteri; order Cyprinodontiformes; family Rivulidae; genus Garcialebias; species Garcialebias charrua. The sequence continues at coordinate 7,796 of JBBPBX010091607.1, forward strand.
ACTAAAGCAAAAGTATTGTTACTTGAACCAAATATTACTCAAGTAAAAGTAGGCATCCAAAAATGGACACACTATTTTTTCTTTAAATCACCTGTGTAGGAGTCCAACGCCTCCACAGAAGATCCCTCGTGTTCAGGACACCAAACTTGGAAGATGGGCATTCCCATTGCCTCAGGATGGTAAGTACCGGTATTGATCAGTTAGCAGTGAGACACTTGAAAAAAATTATTAACCAGCTACCTTGCTGTTGGAGAGATAACTATTTTAATCAAGAAATGTGTGTTTTTGTTTTGTTTTTTCCATCAGTGTTTCAGCGAAAAGTATTCAACTTCTTTACTGAGCTCCACGATTGCCTAAAACATTAAGAGGATGGAGGATTTTGCGAGAGAGGAGCGCCTCTGACTCCAAAACATTTGCTGAGCTTCAGAACAAAGTCCATCGCAGAGTGCCCAGTGAGAAATGCAACCTGAGGCTGCCTTGAGCACCTTCTTCTTCTGGCTTTTCCCTTTTCAGGGGTCACCACAGCGAGTCATCCTCCTCCACCTCACTCTGTCCTCTGCATCCTCTGTCCTCACTCCAACTACCTTCATGTCCTCTCTAACTGCATCCATATATCTCCTCTTCTTCTCCTCTTTGTGTGTGTGTGTGTGTGTGTGGGGGGGTGTTAATAAAAAATAAAATAAAAAAATAAAAGTCATGGTCAGTTTTTTTATGTCTGATGTTTGCATTACCGTAGTTGTTCTGAAGATACAAACCACTGTGTATTTACTAGACTGCTTTTGGTCCAGCTTGTGATTTGTACATCATGATGTTGGTACATAAATCAAAATTAAAGACTAATGTTGATGTAGAAAACTGGGTGATGTTAAAATGTAAAAATGTTAGAAGCCAACTATTTGTATTGCAGATTTAAAACAAATGTAGTTATATAAAGTGCTTCACATATTAAAAATAAAAAAATAAATGGAGGGTTAGGGTAAAAAAAACAACTAACGGTAACCATTGGTGTTATTTTACATGGTCTACCTACATGCAAAACCTGTATTTTCAGGCAGAGTATATCATATTCCCAAATATGCATGAATTTGCATAAATGAAAAATCCTTAAATATCCGACTGACATCTGCAACGTGATACGCCAAAGATCTGCTAGAACTCCGAGGGATCGCATACCTCCAGATTCTTCACAGATAAAAATCCTTAAATATCCGACTGACATCTGCAACGTGATACGTCAAAGATCTGCTGGAACTCTGAGGGATCGCATACCTCCAGATTCTTCACAGATAAAAATCCGTAAATATACGACTGACATCTTCAACGTGATCCGTCAAAGATCTGCTGGAACTCTGAGGGATCGCATACCTCCAGGTACTTCACAGATAAAAATCCTTAAATATCCGACTGACATCTGCAACGTGATACGTCAAAGATCTGCTGGAACTCTGAGGGATCGCATACCTGCAGATTCTTCACAGATAAAAATCCTTAAATATCCGACTGACATCTGCAACGTGATACGTCAAAGATCTGTTGGAACTCTGAGGGATCGCATACCTCCAGATTCTTCACAGATAAAAATCCTTAAATATCCGACTGACATCTGCAACGTGATATGCCAAAGATCTGCTGGAACTCTGAGGAATCGCATACCTACAGATTCTTCACAGATAAAAATCCGAAAATACCCGACTGACATCTGTCAAGTATACGTAAATATAAACCAATCATACGTCAAATATGCGGCAAGTATCCGAAGAGATGTAAGCAGTAATCCCGAGGGATAACGGAGCCACATATTTCTGGATCTGCAACAGATAAAGTATCCGGATTTTGGGATTTTTTAAAGATCGCATCCGTTCGTATCCGGAAATATCAGAAACTAGGATGCGATACGGAAATTCCCGGAATTTGTCCGTATATGTGAAGGATGCAGAGATATACCACATCTGATACTCCCGTATATCTATGGTTTTTGTGCAGTGATGAGGACATGTACCTCACCAACACACCACACATCCCCCCCCTGAACACCCAGAAGGGCAAATATAAGACATATCAGTCTCTCACAGGGGGCCTAATCAACCTGCCGAACCGACTGCGTCGACTCGGGGGCGGAGAAACAGCTGGCACCCGTGCAGGAACAACATTTTGTGCCACAGGGGGAGGAACACAGTTGGGGGGAGAAAACGGAAGATGGGGTCGAGCAGGAGGGCGGCCGCGTCTAGGAACCTGAGCCGGCAACACCTCTTCATCAGCCAACACATAGGCTGGCTTCAGGCGGTCCACTGTAACCAGCTCTCTACGCCCACCCATGTCTAAAACAAAACTTTTCGCGCCCCTTTCGAGCACCCGAAACGGCCCGTCATACGGAGGCTGGAGGGGCGAACGGTGGGCGTCACGTCGCACAAAAACAAAACGGGCAGACTGGAGTGCTGTGGGCACAAACGCCTGCGGGAAACAATGGTGCACAGGACCCGGAACCAAAAGACTACTCTGCGAATAGGGGTCCACCGCTTCGGGGAACCGTGGAGCGGCAGCGTCTAACAAAAACTCCCCTGGGATTCGTAAAGGCTGACCAAAAACCAACTCGGCTGATGAAGCGTTGAGGTCCTCCTTAGGAGCTGATCGCAACCCAAGCAGCACCCACGGCAAACGCTCCACCCAGCCAACGTCTGTTAGCGCAGCACGTAACGCCGCCTTAAGAGACCGATGGAAACGTTCAACCAACCCGTTAGCCTGAGGGTGGTAGGCGGTAGTGCGATGCACCTGCACCCCCAAGGAGCGCGCCATCTCGGACCAGAGCCCTGAAATAAACTGGGGACCTCTGTCTGAAGTGATGTCCGAGGGCACACCAAAACGGGCAACCCAAGTGGAGAGGAACGCACCAGCCACGTCGGAGGTAGTTGTGGAAGAAAGAGGAACGACCTCCGGCCACCTGGTTGTGCGGTCGACCACTGTAAGCAGGTGTGTGAAACCCCGTGATGGGGGCAGGGGACCAACTAAGTCCACATGCACGTGGTCAAAACGCTTGGCTGGAATGGGAAATGGTTCCAGTGGTGCCTTAGTGTGCCGGTGCACCTTGGCACGCTGACAAGCCACGCAAGCCGCTGCCCAACTCCTCACCTCTCTGCGTAAACCAGGCCACACAAAACGTGCGCTGACTAGTTTCACAGACGCGCGCACACCTGGGTGCGAGAGAGAGTGAACAGAGTCAAAAATGCGGCGGCGCCAACCTGATGGAACCACTGGGCGTGTCCGGCCTGTGGAAACGTCACACAGGATCAAAGGACCGCCCTCTCCCAATTTGACCTCCTCTAGCTTAAGCCCTGAAACGCCGGCACGAAGGGCAGTTATATCAGCGTCTCCCGGTTGGTCAGCGGCCATGGCAGAAAAATCTACCCCGAGGAGCACAGGACAAACGAGCACCCGTGACAGACAGTCTGCCACTGAGTTGGATTTTCCAGCCACATGGCGGACGTCCGTTGTAAACTCTGAAATGGCCGCCAAGTGCCGTTGCTGACGCGCTGACCAGGGCTCCGAAACTTTAGACATTGCAAACGTGAGTGGTTTGTGGTCCACATAAGTCGTAAATGAACGACCCTCCAGCAAAAAACAAAAATGCCGTGTAGCTAAGAACAGCGCCAACAACTCGCGGTCAAAAACACTGTACTTACGCTCGCAGTCCCGCAATTTACGGCTGAAAAATGCCAACGGCTGCCATGCGTCGCCAACGCGTTGCTCTACAATGTCCCCACAGCTATATCTGAAGCATCAGTTGTCAGCGCAATCGGGGCCTCTGAATCTGGATGGGCTAGGAGTGCCGCACTAGCTAACGCGGACTTAGCACCATCAAAAGCAGTGATCCGGTCCGGGGTCCAAACCACTGTGTCAGTCGGCTTTCTTGAGCGCAGGGCCTCGTAGAGAGGCTGCAGGAGATGGGCTGCATTGGGAATGAACCTGTTGTAAAAGTTCACCATGCCCAAAAACTCCTGCAACTTTTTAACCACCAGAGGACGTGGGAACTCTGCCACCGCCTGCACCTTGGCAGGCAATGGAACTGCACCCTGCGCGGAAATTCGATGACCTAAAAAATCGATCACCGGTAAACCAAACTGGCACTTAACCGGATTAATGATCAAGCCATGTGCATCCAAGCGCTGAAAAATTTCTTTCAGGTGCAACAGGTGCTCCTCGGTTGACGAGCTGGCCACCAAAATGTCGTCCAGATAGACAAACACAAAATCGAGGCCACGTAACACGGAGTCCATCAGCCTTTGAAAAGTCTGTGCTGCCCCCTTTAGTCCAAACGGCATGCGGAGGAACTCAAAAAGCCCAAAGGGGGTGATTACTGCAGTTTTAGGTACATCGCTGGACTGCACTGGGACTTGATGGTAGCCGCGCACCAGATCCACCTTAGAAAAAATGGAAGCACCCGACAACCGAACAGAAAAGTCCTGAATGTGCGGAATGGGGTAGCGATCAGGCGTCGTCACGTTATTTAAACGGCGAAAATCGCCACATGGGCGCCACGACCCGTCTGCTTTTGGTACCATGTGAAGGGGGGAGGCCCACGGGCTGTTAGAGCGTCTAACAATACCCAACCTCTCCATGGTACCAAACTCCTCTTTAGCGATGGCCAGTTTAACAGCGTCGAGGCGGCGTGCACGTGCAAAAACGGGCGGTCCCGTAGTAGGGATGAAATGCTCGACCCCGTGTTTAGTTTCTGAAGAGGAAAAAGCAGGTGTAGTTAAAGAGGGGAATTCTGCCAACAAACCTTGAAAAACATCTCCTGAAACTAAAACATTAGCATGAGTTAGCGGCCCAGCCCCCCCAGACACACATGGGAAAGTTGCAAAAGTTACAGCGTCAATAAGTCTGCGGTTAGCAACATCTACTAACAGTCCATGAGCACATAAAAAATCTGCACCGATAATAGGAACAGTCACTGAGGCAACAACAAAATCCCACTCAAACTCACGACCATGGAAAGAAACTGTTGCCCGTCTAGTGCCAAAAGTTCCAATGGGAGAGCCGTTAGCAGCAGTTAGCAGTGGGCCACTGCCTCGGCTTGCTAATTCAGGTCCAACAGGGTGGACCAAACTCTTCTGGGAACCAGAGTCAACCAGAAAACGACGTCCTGACAGGGAGTCTGTGACGAAGAGCAGCTCACCTCGCTCGCCAGCGCCCACAGCTGCTACTGAGCGCCGGCTTCCTCGTTTCCCGACACCCATGCACATGGTGGGATGCAACGCTTAGCTTTGTTTGCGAACCTCCGGTGGTAGAAACAAAGGGAGCTCCCCCGCCGAGTTCGCGCGCCAACAGCTGAAACCGCCGCTGGCTCCTCCATCTCCGTCTGCTCCGGCTCCACCGATGTACTCTGCACCGTGAACCGTCTGGTAGCCAGCAGGACCCGGTCCGCCTCCTCCGCCAAACCCCGGTAATCACCGGTAGATAAACAAGGGGAATTGGCCAAAGTAGCCCTCACTTGCGACGGAAGCTGGCGCAGGAAAATGTGAGGGAAAAGGAAACCCCCGTCGTCTGAACCAAGTAGCGACAGCATTTTGTCCATCATGTTCACAGCCGTGCCGTCACCCAAACCCGGCAGCGATAGCAGTTTATCAGCCCTCTCAGTTGAAGTCAAAGTGTACCTTCGAAGCAGAAACTCTTTGAGGGCGCCATATTTGTCCACGTGCGGCGGGTCGCGCAGCAGCGGCATGGCTTTGCGGGTTGACTGCATATCCAGAGCCGACACGACCAAGAAGTACCTGGTTTCATCTGCGTTCACGCCTCGGAGGCGAAAGAGTGCCTCGATGTGCTGGAACCACGAAACCGGGTCACTCTGCCAGAACTCCGGGAGCTTAACACTCGCTGCGGGAGCAAAGTCGGCTGGGTTCGGCTGCAACAGCTGGGCAGACGTCGCGGCGGCAGGGTCCGAAGAAGAAACAACATCCTCGTTTGGTTCTGACATATTTCACGTCAGGTCACCAACTGTAGCGTGTGAAGAAGGAGAAACAAACTGATCTGCAAGCAGTTGCCTTTAATCCTTCGAGCGTCAAAACCAGTTACAGAATGAATGAATGAACACACGAACACTTCTTCTTCAT